>PVJD01008672.1:0-70139 GCA_004026545.1 Mormoops blainvillei
TGACATCACAGGGGTGGATCCAGAAAGAAAAAAAAAACGGTAAATAATAGAGACAACGGAGAGAAAATCCACTGTGGTCTTCTCCATGATTTATGATATTGTCTTTCCTGCAAAGCTTTTTAACATTCATTTCTTGTCCATCAAGTCTGTGCATATTAAGTCATGAGATTTTATACTATTGTTTATTTCTCTCCTTTCTTATTATGATCTTAATCTCTTTACATCCTTAATACTGTTTCACTTGCTGTTGATAGTAGGATTGAAGGGGGGAGGTGATTTTTGCAGATATAGATGTGTTTCCTGGGCTTTGTGGTTTTGTTCTGGCAGCAACTGCACAAAGGTATATAAGACATGGTGGGGGAGTTATCCTTAGTCAACCAGTTAGTGGGAAGGACTCACCAAAGAATGAGTCAACAACAATCAAAACCAAATTACATCCAGACAGCCAATATAAACAGCATGAAGGGCATCCCAAGAGCAGTGAGTTCAGGAGATCAGGAAGGCTGCACCGCTGAATAAGACAGGTCTCCTGCCATAGAAGTTCACACCATAATGTCAGGGAATCAAAACAGATCAATTTAAGAGACAGAAGCAAAAAAGAAGAGGCTCACAAATAATGGGAAGACAAAGAAACAATCCCAAATTTAAAAGAAAGGAGGAATCCTCAGAGAGAGAGAGCTAAATAAAATAGAGGCAAGTCAACTATCAGATATTAAGTTCAAAACAATAGTTATGAGGAAACTGAATGAGTTCAACGGCAATTACCAAAAACTACAGGGAAACTATGAGTAACTTGCTGCAAACTATGTCAACATGAAAAAGGACATAGAAACTATCAACAAGAACCAAGAGGAATTGAAGAATATAATTTCTGAATTGAATAACACAGTAAAAGCAGGCTAGATGAAGCAGAGGATCAGATCATCAAGCTGGAGGACACAGTAGAAAAAATATCCAGAAAGAGCTAGAAAAAAGAAAAAGGACTCAAAAAGAACAAAGAGGGGTTAAGGGAAATGTAGGATAACATGAAATATAATAATATCCATATCATAGGAATTCCAGAAGGAGAAGAGGAACAAATATTAGAAAACCTGTTTGAAAAAGTAATGATGGGAAACTTCTCTAATTGGAAGAGAGAAAAATTCATGCAAGTCCAGGAAGCACTGAGGATCCCAATCAACAGGAACCCAAAGAGGCCCACTCCAAGACACATCATAATCGAAATGATAAAATTCAGTGATAAAGACAGAATCTAAATGCAGCAAGAGGGAAACAGGAAGTAACATGCAAGGTAGCACCAATATGACTAGCAGCTGACTTCTCAATAGAAAGACTACAAGCCAGAAAGGAATCACAAGGAATATTCCAAGTACAGCCCCCATCTTTGAAAAGCAAAGTCCTGCAAGCTAGACTACCACAAGGCTCTCAATAACAATGGAAGGTGAAATAAGGAGTTTCCCAGATAAAAGAAGGCTGAAAGAATACACCTCCACCAAATCAGCACTGGAAGATATGCTAAAAGGACTGCTTTAAGAGGAAGAAGAAGAGTGAGAGGGGGAAGAACATAGGTACAAATGGGGTAAATGGCAATGAATAAGTATCTATCAATAATTACCTTAAATGTAAATGGAGTAAATACTCCAATCAAAAGACATAGGGTAGCTGAATGGATAAGAATACATGACCTGCACATATGCTGCCTACAAGAAACCCACCACTGAAAACAGGAGCTACACAAACTGAAAGTGAAGTGTTGGAAAAAAATATTCCAAGCAAATACACAGGAAAAACTACCTGGGGTAGCAGTAATATCAGATGCAATGCACTTCAAACAAAGGTCATAAAAAGAGACACAGAAGGACGCTTTATAATACTCAGGGGAAGAATCCATCAAGCAAGCATAAACATTATAAACATATATGTACCCAACATACGAGCATGCAAATACAAAAGGAAAATCTTGGAGGACTTCAAGAAAGGTACAGACAGCAACACACTTATAGTAGGGGATTATAATACCACACTGTCAACATTGGATAAATCTTCCAAACAGAAAATCAAGAAGGATGTTGCAGTATTGAACAATGCCTACATCAAATGGATATATATATATATATGGATATATATATATATATATATGGAGAGAGATAGAGAGAGAGAGAGAATTCCAGCCACAGAAAACAGACTGGAAAGAAAATATGAGGCATCCTGATTCAAAAGGAGGATGCAAAACTGTCATTGTTTGGAGGTGACATGATGATGCATATAGAAAACCCTATAGACTCCACCAAAAAAGTACTAAACCTAATAAGTGAATTTGGCACAACAGCAGGATACAAAGTCAATATTCAGGAATCAAAGTCGTGTTTGAACAAAAATAAAGAAATATCAGAAACAGAAATGAGGAATAAAATCCCATTTGCTGTAGCACCAAGTAAAAGAAAGTACCTTAGAATAAACTTAACCTAGAACTTAAAATGCCACAGTCAGAACATTACACAATGATGAATAAAGAAATTAAGGAAGACACAAATAAATGGAAGCACATACTATGTCCATGGATTGGAAGAATTAACATCATCAAAATGTCCATACTACTCAAAGCAATTTATAGATTCAACACAATACCTATTAAAATATCAATGCCATATTTCACAGATATAGAACAAATATTTCAAAAACCTATATGGAATCATAATTGACCCCAAACATCTATTTGGAGAAAGAAGGACAAAGTAGGAGGGATCAGTGTACCTGACACCAAACTACATGACAAGGTCACGGTAATCAAAATAATCTGGCACTGGCATAAGTATAGACACATAGATCAATGGAACAGAATAGAGAGCCTAGAAACAAACCCATGTCTCTATGGTCAATTTATATTTGACAAAGGGGAAAAAGCATTAAATGGAGTAAAAATACACCCTCCAACAAATGGTGTTGGGAGCTCTGGACAGCTACATGCAAAAAAATGATACTTGATCACCACTTTAAACCATAGACAAAAATAAACTCAAAATGGAAAAAAAAACTTAAATATAAGTTGCAGCACCATAAATTCCTAGAGAAGAACATACGCAGGAAAATCTCAGATATTCCACGCAGAAATATTTTCACCGATATGTCCCCCAAAGCACGGGACACAAAGGAAAAAATAAACAAATGGAACTTCATCAAATCAAAAACTTCTGCATGGCTAAAGAAATCATCAGCAAAATGAAAAGGGAACCAACCATAAGGGAAAATATGTTTATCAATGATACCTCAGACAACGGTTTGATCTCCAAAATATATAAAGAACTCACACAACTCCACTCCAGGAAGACAAACAATTAAAAAATGGGCAAAGGACCTGAACAGACACTTCAAAGAGGACACACATGGCCCCAAGACATATGAAAGGATGATCAGCATCACTAGCCATCAGAGAGATGCAAATGAAAACCACAATGAGATACAACTTCACACTGGTCAGAATGGCCATCATAAATAAGTGCTGGCAAGGTTGTGGAGAAAAGGGAACCCTAGTGCACTGTTGGCTGGAATGCAGACTGTTGCAGCCACTGTGGAAATCAGTATGGAATTTCCTCAAAAAACTAAAAGTGTAACTGTCTTGTGACCTGTCGATTCCACTCCTGTGATTATACCCTAAGAATCTGAAACACCAATTCAAAAGAACTTATTCACCCTGAAGTTCATAGCATCTCAATTTACAATAGCCAAATGCTGGAAGCAACCTATGTGCCTATCAGCAAATGAGTGGATCCAAAAACTATCGTACATTTACACAATGGAATACTATGTGGCAAAAAGAAAGAAGGAGCTCCTACCCTTCACGACAGCATGGATGGATCTGGAGAGCATTATGCTGAGTGAAATAAGCCAGTTAGCAAAAAACAAATGCCATATGATTTCACCTAAAAGCAGAGCCTAATAAACAAAACAAACTAGCAAGCAAACATACCCAGAGATATTGAAATAAAGGACAAACTGACAGTAAACAGAGGAGAGGGGAGAGGCGATAATGGGGGGAAAAGGGGAGCATTATCAAGGAACATGTATGAAGGACACATGGACAAAGCCAAAGGTGGGTAGAATCAAGGGTAGTAGGTGGCAATTGGTGCAGGAGGGTGAGTGGTAGGTGGGAAATGGAGACAACTGTACTTGGGCAACAATAAAAATTTTAAAAGACAGAAGAGGAAGGAAGAAAAATAATAATTTGCATTTATCTCATGGCTAATGATGCGGATCCTCTTTTCATGTGTCTGTAGGCCATCTATGACCTCCTTGGAAAAGTGTCTATTCAGATCCTTTGCCCATTTTTTAATTTGATTGTTTGTGTTCCTGATGTTCAGTAAAATGGTTTCTTTATATATTTTGGAGATCAGTCCCTTGTCTGAAATATCACTGGAAAAAGTTCTCCCATATAATTGGTTCCCTTTTCATTTGGATGATGGTTACTTTAACCTTGTAGAAACTTTTAATCTGCTGTAGTCTCATTTCTTCATTTTTTTCTTTATTTCCGTTGCCCTAGGAAATACATCAGCAAAAATATTGCTACGTAGGATATCTGAAATTTTACTGCTTATATACTCCTCTAGGACTTTTGTAGTGCCATGACTTATATTTAAGTCTTTTTGTTTCCATTTTGAGTTTATTCTGGTGTATGGTGTAATATGATGGTCTAGTTTCATTTTATTTTTGCATGCATGAGTCCAGTTCTCAAAATATCATTTATGAAAGAGTCAAGTTTTACTCCATTGTATGCTCATGCCCCCTTTGTCAAATATTAACTGACTAAAGGCATGGGTTTATTTCTGGGCTCTCTATTCTGTTTCATTGATCTATGTGTCTGTTCTTCTGACAGCACCATACTGTTTTGATTATAATGGCCTTGTTGTATAGTTTCAAATCACATATTGTGACCCCTCCTACTTTGTACTTCTCAGTCAAGATTGTCACATGATTGGACACAAAACAAGCCTCAAAAACTACAAGAAAATTGAAATCCTATTTCGAACATATCTTCTTGGATCATAGTGTCTTGAAACTAGAAACCAACCTCAAGGAAGAAATGCAAAAATATTCAAATACATGGAGGCTGAATAACACACTATTAAATAATGAGTGGGTTAACAGTGGGATCAGGAAAGAAATCAAAAAATATCTGGAAACAAATGAAAATGAACACCAAAAAAACCCGAAATATATGAGACAAAGTGAAGGCAGTCCTTAAAGGGAATTTTGGAGCAATACAGGCCGACCTAAAGAAGATAGAAAAATCTCAAATAAACAATCTAAACCTACATCTGAAAGAACTAGAGTAACAACAACAAAACAAAAAAAAAACCCAAAGGAAGGACAAGGAAGGAAATAATTATGATGAGAGCAGATTTAAATGACATAGAGACTAAAAATCAAGTCCAAGGATTAATGAATTGAGGAGTTGGTTCTTTGAGAAGATAACAAAATTGTCAAATGATTAACCCGTCTGATGAAGAAAGGGAGAGGGCCCAAATAAATAAAATCATACATGGAAGAGGGGAAGTTACAACAACACTACAGAAATACAAAGGATTGTAAGAAATTAGTAGAAACAACTACTTGCCAGGAAACTGGAAAACCTGGGCAAAATGGACAAGTTTCTAGAAACATACACTCTTCCAAAACTGAATCAAGAAGCAGAAAACCTGAATAGACCGATAACAGCTAGTGAAATTCAAGTAGTAAACAAAACACTCCCAGCACACAAAAGTCCTGGGCTGGATGGCTTTACAGGTGAATTTTACCAAACACTTAAAGAATTACTAACCCCTATATTTCTCAAAATATTCCAAAAAAAAATTCAAGAAGAGAGAAGACTCCCAAACTTTTTTTGAGTTTTTTTATTGCTGTTCAATTACAGTTGTACCTATTTTCGCCCCATTACTCTGCTTGCCCTCCCCACCCCGACCTCCCACATTCAATTCTTCCCTCCCCCATTGCCTTTGTCCATGGGTCCTTTATACATGTTCCTTGACTGACCCTTCCAATTCTTTGCCCTGTTATCCCCTACCCCTCCCTTCTGGTTACTGTCAGTTTGTTCTTCATTTACATGTCTCTGGTTAAACTGCTTTCTTATTTGTTTTGTTGATTAGTTCCACTTATAGGTTAGATCATATGGTATTTGTCTTTCAGCACCTGGCTTATTTCATTTAGCATAAGGTCTACATTTTCATTCATGCTGTTCAGAGGAGCAGGTCCCCTTCTTTCTTTCTGCTGTATAGTATTCCACTGTGTAAATGTAACACTGTTTTTTGATTCACTCATTTACTGATGGGCATTTAGGTTGCTTCCAGTACTTGGCTACTGTAAATTGCACTGCTATGAGCATTGGGGTGCATAAGTACTTTTGGATTGGTGTTTCAGGATTCTTAGGTTATAATTTAAGCAGTAGAAATTCTGGCTCAAAAGGCAGTTCCATTTTTAGCTTTTGAGGAAATTTCATACTGTTTTCCACAGTGACTTCTCCAGTTTTCATTCCCACTAACAGTGTACTAGTGTTCCCTTTTCTCCACAATCTCACCAGTACTCGTTGTTTGTTGATTTATTTATCATGGCCATTCTGACCAGTGTGAAGTGATATCTCATTGCCATGTGAATTTGCATCTCTCTGATGACTAGTGATGCTGATCATCCTTTCATATGTCTCTGGGGCCTGTGTATGTCCTTCTTGGATAAGTGTCCAGGTCCTTTGCCAATTTCTTAATTGGATTGTTTGTCTTCCTAGGGAAGAGTTGTGTGAATTCTTTATATACTTTGGAGATCAAATCCTTGTCTGAGGTATCATTGGCAAATATATATTCCCATGCAGCTGGTTCCCCTTTCATTTTGCTGATGTTTTCTTTAACCATGCAGAAACTTCTTATTTTGAAGAAGTCCCACTTGTTTGTTCTTTGTTTCGTGTTGATTGCTCTAGGGGACATATTGGTGGAAATATTGCTATGTGGAATATCAGAGATTTTCCTTCCTATGTTCTCCTCTGGGACTTTTATGCTGTCGTGACTTTTATTTACGTTTTTTACCCATCTTGATTTTATTTTTGTGTGTGGTATAAGTTGGTGGTTGAGTTTCATTTTTTTGCATATAGTTGTCCAGATCTCCCAACACCATTTATTGAAGAGGCCATTTTTACCCCATTTTATGCTTCTGCTCCCTTCGTCAAATATTTATTGACCATAGAGACACGGCTTTATTTCTGGGATCTCTATTTTGCTCCATTGATCTATGTGTCTTTTCTTATGCCAGTACCAGGCTGTTTTGATTACAGTGGCCTTATAATATAGTTTGATGTCAGATATTGTGATGTGTCCTACTTTGTTCTTATTTCTAAATATTGCTGTGACTATTTGGGGGTCATTTATGCTTCCATATAAATATTTGGAATGTTTGTTCTACATCTGTGAACTATGTCATTGGTAAAATAGGCATTGCATGGAATCTATAAATTGCTGTGGGTAGTATGGACATTTTGATGATGTTAATTCTTCCAATCCGTGAACATTGTATATGCTTCTATTTATTTGTGTCTTCCTTAATTTCTTTCTTCAGTGTAGTGTAGTATTCTGAGTACAGGTCTTTAACTTCCTTGGTTAAGTTTATTCCTAGGTACTTTATTTTTCTTGTTGCTATAATAAATGTTTTTTCCCCTGATTTCTGATTCTGACATTTCATTGTTGGTTTACAAGGATGTTTTCAATTTCTGAATATGGATTTTATATCCTGCTGTTTTGTGAAATTCACTTTTTAGGTTGAGTAGTTTTTTGGTCTGGTCTATAGGGTTTTCTATGTACACTTTTGGTCATCTCCGAGCAATGACAGTTTTACTTCCTCCTTTCCAATTTGGATGCCTTTTATTTCTTTTTCTTGTCTGATGACCATGACTAGGACTTCTAATACTGTGTTGTATAGAAATGGTGAAGAAAGGCATCCTTATTTTGTTCCCGATCTTAGTGGGAAATCTTTTAGTTTCTGCCAGTTCAATATAATGTTGGATGTACATTTCTTGTATAGAGCCTTTATTATGTTGATTCCCCCTTTATTTCCACCTTGCTGAGTGTTTTTTGTCATAAATGGGTGCTGTATCATATCAAATTTTTTTCCACATCTGTAGATATGATCACGTGAGTTTTGTTTTTCCTTTCATTTATGTGATGTATTTGTTTTTTGATTTGCGAATATTTTACCATCCTTGCATTCCTGGGATGAATCCCACTTGATCATGGTGGATAAGCATTTTAATGTATTGCTGGATGCAGTCTGCCAATATTTTTTTGAGGGTTTTAGCATCTATGTTCATCAGAAATATTGACCTGTAGTTTTCCTTCTTTGTTGTGTCTTTATCTGGTTTTGGAATCAGGATGATGCTGACCTCATAAAAGGAGTTTGGGCATACTCCTTCTTTTGGGTTTTTTGGAATAATCTTAAATGGACAGAGGTTAGCTCTTCCTTAACTGTTTTGTAAAATTCTCCTGTGAAGCCATTTGGTCCATGGCTTTTGTGTGCCTGGAGTTCTGTAAAGAGATAAATCTTTCTCACTGTACTTGCAAAAGTGTTCTTAACACTCAAGGACAAGGGTAGTCTTACTAATATCTGCATCATGAGCATTTAACGCAAATCCAACAATGAAGAAGGAGCTTAATAATTATTGACCAACTGAGTGAGTGAAAGACATTGAACTAAGATATTCTTAGGGTTTCTTCCATGTGCGAAATAATACTTTTATAAATCTTCTGTAAAAGGTCTAAAATAATTAATGGAATATTCACCCCACAGATAATTCTGCTCATACTTAATGCTGTGATTTTTACAAATATGGTACTTAAAGTTAATATATGGTAAATTACTAGGTTATGTTGATGTTTCTGAGGAAGATAAAACAAATGAGTAATGTGATAAAGCTTTGTACACCAAGTGACCTTGATATCTGACACTTCATTTGGTTGTTTGTTATTTATTTAATGAACTGGATCAGTTTTCTTAATTAGCAAGGGCTCATATGTTTCCAGTGTAAATGGCAATTTGTATAACATGGGCTGAAACAATAAGACAGCTTAATTTTTTAGTGCAAATGGCAATATCAAGTGTTATAATTAATAGTTTCAGTTTTCCAGATATGGTTTCGTAGGTTTTCTGGAATAGAAATCAATCTGGTCATCCTCTAATAATTCATAATGTACTAATTGTTTCTATTTCTTTACAAAGGAGGCAACACTATCTGTTAAAGGATAGAATTAGATGTTTATAACACAACAGGTTTCTTCTTTGGATTTATAATTTGATATATACAATAAGACTTATTCTCGAGGCAAAGATGTTTATAATTTTTTTTATCACTCCTCTCCACTCCTTGTAGGAAGCATAGAACTATATAGGCAATGGATAGTCAGAAAAATCACAAAGAGAGGGCCAAAACTATCTGAACAATATCTACATAATGTCTGAATGCTGTTTTATATTATTTAAGGTAAAAGAAAAATGGGTATAAATATTTAAGTGGTTTATATATTTTGATTCCTGTAATTTTTACCTCATTGCTTATATCCTCTGGCAGAAATGTTTGACCATAGTAACAGACAATCATAATTTAATTGTGTTTTGCCTTTTTCTTCCTAGCACTACTATAATAGCAAACAAAAAAATGAGCAAACACTCTGTTCATTACAAAAACTGCAGGAGCATTCCGTGTGACATGACCAAGTTATCAATTCACCTTAAATTTACTGCAAATCTACCATGAGCCAAGCATTCTGCTAGACAATGGCATCATAGCAGTGAAAATATAGAAAATATCTCTGCCCTCAGGGAGCTTTATTCTAGCAAGGATAGATAATAAACAAGACAAATAAGTATAGATGTAATGAGATTTTGCATACTACTGTGTTACAAGTTTACATAAATTAGGTTAAGGGAAGGGAAAATGATAGTGACAGGGCTGTCCTGAATAGATGTTAATAAATGGAGGTAGTGAGTGATATATATATATCTACCTGGAGATAAGAGGACCTCAGAGAGAATAAGAAACAAAAGCAAGGATGATGATATTTTATCTGGCTTAATGTATTTGAGGAGTAACAATGTAGCATACATAATTGGATTCCAGTGAATAAATTAGAAAGTGCATACTATATAAAGTTGAAGAAATATGTTCAGTCATGCAGCCAAAATACCAAGTAAGATGAAAACTAAAAAATTACTTCTGTATTTGTCAATTCAGATTTCACTGGAGACTTTGATAAATATATTTTCTGTGCTGTGTTGTAGAGTACAGTATTGGGGACAAGAGTCTGATTTCTAAGTGTTCTAGACAGGATGAGAGGTGAAGACATGAAAACAAGTATAAATATTTTTTTCAATAAGGTTTGTTGTAAAAAGAAACATAAATCTGCTGTTAATTCATCATTTTTTTTTGTAAAAGGAGCAGTAAAATGTGATGGATGCATACTCTGTAATACTATGTAGCAGTTAGAGTCAATGAACTAGATAAGCAGAACAACATGGGCATATATTAAAATTTTATGGTTCAGTAAAAGAATTAAAGAATATAATAGAACCTATACACAATACATGAATTAAAATATCAATGGATAAAAGAAAGGTATATATTTCAGAAGTATACATATAGGTTCAAGGACCAATAACAATCACAGTATCAAGTTAATGAATAAGAGCTGATGGTGATCACTGATACAGTGATAGTAATTATGGCAGTGGCAGTAAATTTACAAAAATGAAATAAATATATAGACAATTTAATTGTTTTCAGAGAGAACAGACAAAAGATGCAGCCAAAGATTTTCAAGAATTACCATAAATAAATGAGAAAAGTCTAGTTTTTAGGGTTAGGTTAGTGATGAAAGGGCAAAAAGAAAATGATATTACTCAGGGAAATTGTGAAATTAAATGAATCTAAAGAGGATAATTGGGAGACAAAATTTGGGGGTTTACAAAGGAATAATTGTCAAGTTCCTAAGGCTCCAATCTATGGTCTTTATTGGGCTTATTAATACATTTTAATCACCCAGGAATGTGTTGAATGAAAGACTCAAATTTTGGTCAGTCAGCCCAACCATCCTGAGCTTTGGTTTAATACAAGTTGTCCAGATAATTGTATCAGTTGGAGTCGTTCACCTAGACAATTGACTACTCGATCCAAATTGTTGAAGGAAAGCAGTAGTGAATTCAATACTGAATTAGGCTAACTTTTGTGGATGAAAATTACTAAAGTGACCAAGAGAAAAAATGACATAAGGTACAATAGCCAAGTTATTTCACAATTAAATGAGGAGGATATTGCACACTGGAGGATACTGATATTATGAAACAACAATTTCAGGAATCATAAACTAGAAGCTGACAAAAAATAGGAGATGAGGTGATACACACTTTGAATCTTCACGAGCCATAACAGAGCCAACTGCTAATTTTAAGGGACGTTGCCTCATAATTTCAAAAAGCTATTTTGAAAAAGTAACTTTTGATCATTTAGATTGGATCTTACCCTTGGCATTGATATTGTAGTCAACTAACACCAATCCTGCTGGGTCTTTTGAAAGCAAATTAGTGCAAAAACAAACTTCCCTCATCCTGTACCTGTGTACAACTAAGTTTTGAAAAGAAATACAAACCAGTCTCTGTTTAAAAAGTTCTCTAATTTTTTAGATCCAGTTATTTTCACTTTTTGAAATATCTTAGTGTGTTTGCCAGCTAGCCCATCCAGATGTGTATCTGTCTCAATAAGCTTTGTAGGCTCTGCTTCCTCTACATACCATTTAAATATCTCTGTAACCCATTTTTGCCTCTATTTTTATTACTTCATAAATGTTTCCTGGGTGATATTATCAGTATCTATGTCTGAAACCACCATGTATATACTGATGCTTCTGTAAGAACTACCTCGATCTCAGAATTATGTCCTGAGTTCTAGACTCATATTTCCATTTATCACTAACCATTTCTTCTTGACTTTCCCAGAAGTACCACAAACTGAAAATTTAAAACTAAACTTAAATAACCTGTAGAGTGATAAAAGAGGCAGAAGGTAAAAGAGGTTTTCTAGCACAGAGTGAAGTACTTGGGGCAAGAGCAGGTGCTGACAGAAGGCAGAGTTATACAGCAGCAGTGCCTGATTGGAGGACTTAGACCAATATATCTGAGCTTACCTCACAGTCTTAACTGAAAGCATTCAAGTTACCATGATACCAAGGGCTCAGTGACTGCAGATCACAGAAGGACCACAAACATCAACAATAGAGAGTAAAATTCACTGAATTCCACAGAGGAATATGAGGTACATCTCAAAAGAAGACAATGTGGATTCTTGATTATTGTGGACCAGATGTCCCAGCACCCTGTGATTCAAAGACAGAAATGCCTCAAACCCTCTTAGGGAGAAGGGAAAAAGGGGGAGGGGGAAACAACTGAACTGAATATGTAAAAGAAATTGAATTATAAAGTGGAAATGACTAAGTTTATTTTGAATCAGCTTGACTAGATTTACCAGTGTTGAGTGCAAATGGAGGCTTTAGTAATAGAAAAATTTACATTTTGTACGTATGAAGACATATCTATGAAATTAAACTACACTAATTCAAATACATTCAGTAAACGAAATAGGTAACAGTGTTTTGTATATTTTGAAAACAATCAGGAAATTTCTTTGTTGTTTTCTTTATTAACTTATAGAAAGTTTCTGTTTAAACAAATTTATTGTTGTTCAGGTACAGTTTTGCCCATTTTCCACCCACCACTCCCTCCTCCCCACACTCTCAACCCCACCCCCCTTGACTTTGTCCATGAGTCCCCCATATTTGTTTCTTGATCACCCTTCCCCTCTTTCCCCCCATCTTCCCCTCCTCCATCTCCTGTTCACTGTCAGTTTGTTTTTCACTTCCATGTCTCTGGTTACATTTAACTTGCAGGTTTGTTCTGTTCATTAGTCTCCACTTATAGTTGAAATCATATGGTATTTGTCTTTTACCACCTGGTTTATTTCACTTAGCATAATGCTCTCGAGGTCCATCCTTGTTTTCGTGAGTGGGATGAGCTTCTTCTTTCTTTCTCCTGCATAGTATTCCATTGTTTGAATGTACCACAGTATTTTTATCCACTCATTTACTGATGGGCACCTAGGTTGCTTGCAACACTTAGCTATTGTAAATTGTGTTGCTATGAAAATCAGGGTGTATAGGTTCTTTTGAATTGGTGTTTCTGGGTTTTTACGGTATAATCGCAGGAGTGGAATTGCTGGGTCAAACGACAGTTCCATTTTTAGTTTTCTGAGGTAATTTCAAACTGTTTTTGCAGTGGTTGCACCAGTCTGCATTCTCACAGTGTACTAGAGTTCCCTTTTATCCACAACCCTGCCAGCACCTTTTGTTCATTGATTTGGTTACAATGGCCATTCTGTCTGGTGTGAAGTGGTATCTCATTGTCTTTTTAATTTTCACCTCTCTAATGGCTAGTGATGTTGAGCATCTTTTCATTTGTCTATGGACCCTCTAAGAAATTACTTCAAAAACTAAAGATGGAACTGTCTTTTGATTCTGTGATCCCACTGCTGGGATTATATCCTAAGAATCCTGAAACATCAATTCTAAAGAACCTATGCACCCCAATGTTCATAGCAGCATTGTTTACAATTGCCAAGTGCTGGAAAGATCTTAAGTGCTCATCAGTAAATAAACAGATCAACAAACTGTGGTTCATTTACACAACAGAATACTACCCAGCTGAAAGAAAGAAGGAATTCCTATCCTTTGTGACAACATAGATGGATCTGGAGAGCATTATGCTAAGTGAAATAAGCCATGTGGTGAAATAAAAATACCATATGATCTCACCTGTAAGTGCAACCTAATCAACAAAACAATCAAATGAGCAAAATAGAACCAAGGACAGTGAAATAAAGAACAAAGTGAGAGTGATCAGAGGGGCAATGGAGGGGGAATATGATGGAAAGAAGGGGAAGAGACAAGTTATGGAACATTAATAGAAGACTCATTGGCATGGACAATGGGGAGACAGTTGTAGGAGCCAGGGGGTGGGGTGGGGAGTTCGGCAGGGGAGAGCAATGGGGATAAAATTGGGACAACTGTAACTGAACAACAATAAGAAGAAAATAAAAAAGAAATAAAGTCAATGCATATCACTACAGCCCAAAATAAGATTTTTAAAAATACATTTAAGTCTGTTCTATCTAGGAAATTAATTTTCATAGGTATCATAGTCTTTATATGCCAAGTAACTCACAGTTTATTTGCAACTCATAGAAAATCATGATCTTAATATAAAGTCTCAATCAATATGCTGCCTTACTTGACTTTATATTTTATTCATATACAAGGTCTATATTCATATAAAGTGTCCATCCATGCTATAGAAAATTAGAGACATTTATTGAAGAAGATACAAGATACAAGAAACATTGTACATGGGACAATGATGCCTCAGTCCCCTCAAAGTAAGCACTTTGGGACCTTACACAGTTCTCCTAGCATCTCTTCCACTGCTCAAAGCACTCTGCAAAATCCTTTGATAGAATCACCATCAGCTGTCCTGTTGTATTTTTCTTAATCTCATTGATGGCCTGAAATCTCTTCCCCTCCAAAAGTGATTTTAGTTTTGGGAAAAGCCAGAAGTTTCAGGGCAAACAAATATGGGCCATAGAGGAGGCTGAGTCACCTGAGTGATTTGATGTTTCACCAAAACAAAACCTCTACATAAGATGCGATGCATGAGGGGCCTGTTTTTGTGATGAAGCTGTCAATCACCAGTTGCCCATAGCTGTGGCCATTTTCATTGCATTGCATCTCTCAGTGGGTGAAGAACATTGAGATAGTACTCCTTATTCATTGTTTTTCCTGGAGGGATGTCCTAATGATGGATAACACCTTCCCCATCAAAAAACAGTTAACATGGTCTTGATCTTGCTGCAACTTTGCTTTGCCTTCTTATGGAATGGAGAACCAGGTAATGACTAGGTCTTTGTCTTTGGGTCATAGCCATAGACCCACAATTTATGTCCAGTTACAATCTTCTTGAGGAAATCTGGTTCATTTGTTGTGGTTTGAGTCAAGTCATTAGCAACTGTAGCACGATGTTCCTTCTGCTCTGGTAGTAGAAGCAATGGAACAAATTTTTCTATAACATTTTTCATGCCAAGATCCTGCATCAAAATTTCAGGCACAGTAGTTTTGGAATTCCAAGATATGCTTCTAGTTCTCGCACTGTCAGTCGTTAATCTTGTTGATTTCATCCTGTACACATTTAACATTCTAAGGTGTTCTGCTTGTTGAAGGCCTTCCAGAACATGGATCATTTCAACAGATTCTGGACAAACTTTGGAGCATTTGTACCACACTTTTATTTGTGCTGCACTGATTACATCATCCTCAAAGTCCTTCTGAAACATCCAAATAGTTTCCATGGAGGAATGGTCAAGCTTAACACAAAAGTTGATGCAGATTCATTGCTCTACTTGCTCAGGGAATTTGAATGTGATGTCCACAGGGTACACATGTTCACTCAATGGCATCTACCACCCCCACTGACTAGTACAGTGAAGTCACCATTGTTCACAGATACACATTCCAGTCCACTCTCCTTGGCTGCAAGGATACATCAGTGTCGTGCAAACCATTCTCATTATATTAACACTGGCTGGTCTTTTTCTGGACAGACATCATAATTTCTTTATACATAAATGGGAAAATAATCCTCAGATTTCAATTTTTTTAAATTTATTGGGGTTATTTTGGTTAATTAAGTTGGTTTCAAGTGTACAATTCTATAATACATCATCTGTATATTGTACTGCATGGTCATCATCAAAAATTGTCTCCTGTCACCACTTATCCCACCTTTACCCTTCTCTATCTGCCCCATCACCCTTCCTTCTAGTAATCACCATACCATATTGATATCTATGTCTATGTGGTTTTGTTTTTTTTCTGCTTAATTCCTTCACCTATTTCACCCAGCCCCTCCATGCCCACTCCCTGTCAGCTGTCAGTCTGTTCTCTGTTTCAATGAACCTATTTCAATTTTGTTTTTGTTTATCGTGTTCATTAGATTCCACATATAAGTAAAATCATATGGTATTTATCTTTCTCTGAGAGCTTATTCCACTTAGTATGGTAACCTCTAGGTTCATCCATGCTGTCCCAAAAGATTTATTTTTCTTTTCCTATTTTTTTATACAGCTGAGTATTATTTCCTCACGTGAATGTACCAGAGATTTTCAATCCACTCTTCTACTGATACGCACTTCAGCTGCTTCCAAATCTTGGCTATTATGAATAATTCTTCAATGATCATAAAGTTGCATATATTTTTTTCAAATTGCTGTTTTGTGATTCTTTGGATATATTCCCAGAAATTGGATTGCTGGGTATAAGGTTGTTCTTTTTTTTTAATTCTTGAGGAAAATGCATACTGTTTTCCACAGTGGCTGCACCAGTCTGCAGTCCCACTAACAGTCCATGAAGTTTTGCTATTCTCTCCACCCTCACTGACACTTATGTGTTGATTTCTTGATGATTGACATTTTGAGAAGTGTGAGGTGATACCTCATTGTGTTTTTAATTTTCATTTCTCTGATAATTAGTGACTCTGAGCATCTTTTCGTATGTCTAGTGGACATCTATATGTCCTTTAGTGTGTAACTAGATCCTTTGACCATTAATTAACTGTATTGTTTGTTTTTTTGGTGCTGAGTTTTTAAGTTCTTTATAAATTTTGGAAATTAACCCACTATAAGATATATCAGCAAATATGTTCTCCCATTCAATGAGTTATTTTTTCATTGCGTTGATGGTTTCCTTTGATGTGAAAAAACTTTTTAGTTTGATGTAGTCCCATTTATTATTTTGTTTTTGTTGTTGCTGCTGCTTCTCTTGCCTGAGGAAAGATATCAGAAAAATATATATGGCTAAAATAAATGTCTGAGATATTACTGCCTACATTTTCTTTTAAGATTTTTATGGTTTTGAGTCTTATATATGGGAAAACTGGAGAGATACACGAAAAAGTTAAACTAGGCCACCTCTTTACACAATACACAGAATAACTCAAAATGGATCAAAAGCTCGATAACAATGACAGCCAAGTGAAGATTAATAAAGTTGGAAAAGGAATAGGAATATTATACAAAAAAGTAAATATGTGATGTCCACAGTAATGAAAAATGATTTTGATAGGATTGGAGATGAAAACTAATAAGAGTAAGGAATAGAATTCAGGCTAAGAAAGGGATAAAAATTAAAGCAAAAATTCCTAACTCAACTGGTGAAAGGCAGACAGAAGGCAAAGTGGATTAAAACAGGTGGACAGTGTCCTACAGAATTTAAAGTACAAATGAATAGTGAACAAATAGGAATTCCATTGGAGAAGAACATAAATTACCATGATATCCTCTCCCATCTAGGCACAACTTATAAGGGTGGAAAGGAAACAAGACAAATAAGAGGGGGGAAATGAATGTGAGCTGACTTAAGGAAGGAAGAGTACTTTTCTGAGGATAGATGGAGGAGAAATAGTAAGAGTAAGCAAAGGAAATATGGCATAGTATGAGAGAAAATACAGTTTACAACAACAGTAAGAAAGTTCAGGAAGGTGGCAAAATGAGTAAGACCACAGAAGAGTGCTGTGTGGGATTTGGAATAACAATATGAAAAATATATAATCTGAATAAAAAATAAAAAGTAAAAGACCAAGAATAGTGAGTTCATTGGAATATGAGCAAAGCGAAAAAAGAAATATTGAAATGCTTTATGAAAGGAAGCAAAAAAGAAGAAAAAGAAAGAGAGAAAAAGATGCAAGTTCTGATGAAGAGCAAGGTGAAATTCATCTCAACTGTTACTCACCTTCTTACTTCTTTCTGGATCTGTCATTTTCTATCAGCCCAAGGTCCTGGGATGGGTTGTCCAACTTCTGGCAATACCACCCGTATCTCCTTCCTGTGCTTCTAGAAGGAGATTCTGTTGTGATGGAGAGGGTGAGGTCTCTGTGTCCCACTGGGAAGCACTGTTAAATCTTTTGGGAAAACTATGGTTGTGTTCCCCCTGTCCCTATACCTCACATCTTAGTCTGTCCCAGTTTATTTCCAATAAGGTATGCTTTCTGCTTAAATAGCTGTCTGTTTCATAGGGGTTAGGGGCCAATCTGTTTAAGAATGTCAACTCTCTCCTGCTTGGTGCAGTCTGCCACTCAGCATGTGAGCCAAGGCTGGATGGTTTCCTGAATCACTTTGTTGTACTCTTTCTTAACTTCCTGCCTTGATAGCCTCAGAGAAATAGGGCTCTAGGACCCAGTATACTTTTTCTCCTTGAGGGAGTGCAAAATGGACCCTTTTAGGCTTAGGTTTGCTGTGTTACTCTTCTGGAAAAGCCCTCTGCAGGTTGTTAAGCCTGCCCAGCCAGATTTGCAGTTCTTCCCTGCTCCTTTCTGAGTTGGGGGGCTGGGCTAAATTTTTCTTTCCCAGAAGTTCTACCCAGGTAATGGGTCCAGTAATGGGCCTCACTTAATCTCAGGTGCACAGTTACCAGGTCACCACCCTCACAGCACATTACTGTCCATACTCTCCACTCTGCACTGCTGCTCCAGGCTGGGGCCAAGAAACCATCTCACTTTGTACCACTTTGATCAATGATCTGAGGTATACAGGTTGGAAGATCACACCCACAGGCATTCCTCCTTGTTGGATGGGCAGCTGTGCAAAAGGTAGGGTCCCTGCCCAGCACGCCTCAGCTTCCTTTGTGAAAAAAAGTGTCTCTGGACACTGCCACTGCAGCTCCAAGCCATTGCCTTCTTTCCACACAATCTAACTCCCTGGCAAGTCGAGTCAATCTCAGTCATGGCCAGTCCCAGCCCTCCTCTTCCCCCAGCTCCATGTGCAGCCAGAATCCCCTCCGCTCTTTACCACTGTCCTGGTCAGTGACCACTGCCCCTGCTTGGGTGCACTGCCAGCTGTGTGCATGTGTGCAGCCTGTTTCTCCATGGCAAATCTGCATTCAAGTCACTCTGTGCATAAGTCTGAAGATTCCTCACCCTGGGAGGGGAGGGAGCCACTAGGCTGCTGCTATCCCTGACTGGGGTCTCCTCGAATGTTTTCCCAGCAGCACCTGAGGCTTCTGGTGCCATGCTTGGGCACTTTCTCTGTCCACCTATAAAATCTCCTTACCACCCATTTTGAAGCATCTTTTGCCGACTTTGGCTTCCAAACTTCATATTTTGTTAAGATTCTGTTGACTATTCACTCTGTTTTTCAGAAGATCAGCTAAGTGTTCCACTCAGGTGCACAATCATGTGGGCTTAGCTCCCACCTACTTTGCCACCATCTTCCCATCTCCTCAACAAAACTAATTTTAAAGGGTAAAATATAAATACTTTGTTTTATTAAATTAAAATTTGGTTCCCTTTTCATTTTGCTGATGACTTCCTTAGCCGTGCAGAAGCTTTTAATTTTGATGAAGGCCCATGTGTTTATACTTTCTTTTATGTCCCTTGTTCTAGGGGACATATCATCAATGAAAATAGTGCTGCATGGAACATCTGAGCTTTTCCTGCCTATGTTCTCCTCTAGGACTTCCATTGTGCTATGACATATTTAAGTCTTTATCTTGAGTTTATTTTTTTTGTGTGTGTGTATTGTGTAGGATAGTGGTTGAGATTTTTTTTTTTGCATATAACTGTCCAGATCTCCCAACCCCATTTGTTGAAGAGTCTATTTTTACTGCATTTTATGCTTCTTCCCCCCTTTGTTGAATAGTACTTGATCATAGAGACATGAGTTTATTTCTGGGCTCTCTATTGTATTCCATTAATCTACATGTCTGTTCTTATGTCAGTTCCAGGCTGTTTTGGTTACAACGGCCTTGCAATATAGTTTGATGCCAGGTAGTGTGATCCCCCCTACTTTGTTCTTCTTTCTCAAAATTGCTGAGGCTATTCAGGGTTGTTTATTGTTCCATGTAAATTTTTTAAAGGTTTCTTCAATATATATGAAATATGTCATTGGTTTTTTAATAAGGATTACATTGAATCTATAAATTGCTTTGGATTGTATGGACATTTTGATGACGTTAATTCATCCAATCCATGAACACAGTGTATACTTCCACTTGTTTGTGTCCTCCTTGATTTCTTTCCTCGGTGTTGTGTAGTTTTCTGAGTACAGGCCTTTACCTCTTTGGCTAGGTGTATTCCTAGGTACTTTATTTTTCTTGTTGCTTTAGCAAACGGGATTTTTTTTTCCTGATTTCTGATTCTGCTATTTCATTGTTGGTGTACAAAAATGCCTTTAATTTCTGAATATTGACTTTGTATCCCACTGTTTTGCCAAATTCACTTATTATGTTGGGTAGTTTTTTGGTAGAGTATATAGGATTTTCTATGTACACTATCATATCATCTGCAACAGTGACAGCTTTATTTCCTCCTTTCTGATTTGGAAGCCTTTTATTTCTTTGTCTTGTCTGATGATTCTTGTCTGTGACTAAGACTTCCAGTACCATGTTGAATAGAAGTGTTGAAAGTGGACATCTTTGTCCTGATCTTAGTGGGAAAGATTTTAGTTTTTGCCCATTTAGTGGTGGCTGTAGGTGTCTATTGTATGGCCTTTATCAAGTTGAGATATTCTCCCTCTACTTCTATTTTTCTGAGTGTTTTTATGATAAATGGGTACTGTACCTTATCAAATGATTTTTCTGCATCTACTGATATGATCGTGTGATTTTTTGTCTTTTCTTTTGTTTATGTGATGTATTCTGGTTATTGATTTGCAACTACTGTACCATCTTTGCATCTCTGGGATGAATCCCACTTGATCATGGTGGATGATCTTTTTAATGAATTGCTAGATCCTGTTTGCCGATATTTTGTTGAGGCCTTAGTGTCTATGTTCATCAGTGATATTGGCTTAAAGGGAATGAACCATATTGGAAAACATATTTGCAAATGATACCTTGGGCAAGGATTTGATCTCCAAAATATATAAAGAACTTACTTGACTTGACACCAGGAAGACAAACAATTCAATTAGAAGAGGGGCAAAGGACATGAACCAACGCATCTCCAAGGAGAACATACACAGTGTCTAGAGGCATAGGAGAGGATGCTCAGTATCACTAGCCATCAGAAAGATACAAATTAAAACCACAATGAGATTCCACTTAACATCGATCAGAATGGCCATCGTAATCAAATCAACAAACCCCAAGTATTGGTGAAGATGTGGAGAAAAGGGAACCCTAGTGCACTGTTGGGGGGAATGCAGACTGGTGCAGCCACTGTGGAAAACAGTCTGGAATTTCCTCAAAAAACTAAAAATGAAACTTCCTTTTGACCCAGCAATTCAGCTTCTGGGATTGTACCCTAAGAATCCTGAAACACCAATTCAAAATAACCTATGCACCCAATGTTCATAGCAGCACAATTTACAATAGCCAAGTGTTCAAAGCAACCTAGGTGCCCATCAGTAAATGAGTGGATCAAAAACTATGGTACATTTTCTCAACAGAATAGTATGCAGCAGAAACAAAGAAGGAGCCCCTACCATTTGCTACAGCATGGATGGAACTGGACAGCATTATGCTAAGTTAAATAAGCCAGGTGGTGAAAGATAAATACTATATGATTTCACCTGCAAGTGGGGCCTAATCAACAAAACAAACAAGCAAGCATAATATAACTAGAGACATTGAAATAAAGAACAAAATGACAGTAACCAGAGGAGAAGAGGGAGGGGATAATGTGAAAAAATGGGAAGGATCATCAAGGAACATGTATGAAGGACACATCGACAAAGCCAAAAGGAGGTAAGGTTGAGGGTGGGAGGTGGGTATGGGTGAGGCAGAATGGGGTGTGGTAGGTGGAAAATGGAGAAAACTACTTGAACAATAAAAAATTAAAATAAACTCTTACCCTATAGAAGTGAATATTTCCTTCTACTTTTCTGGGTTATCTTAACTGTTATCTAGTTTTATGAGTTTCATCTAGAAGGTATCCATCCATGTACTATGAAAAATAGAGGTATTTAATGAAGAAGATACAAGACACAAGAAACATTGTACATAGGACAATGATGCCTCAGTCCCCTTCAAAGTAGGCACCTTGGGACCTCACACAGTTCTCCCAATTGCTATCAGCTGCTTTGTTGTATTTTGTTGAATCTCACTGATGGTCTGAAATCCCTGCCTTTTCAAAAGTGATTTTAGTTTTGAGAAATGCCAGAAATTCCAGGGCACCAAATCTGGGTTGTTGGGGGTGGAGCTGAGTCACCTAGGTGATCTAATGTTTCATCAAAGCACTCTGCATGAGATGTGTTGCATGAGCAGGTGCATTTTCATGATGAAGCTGTCAATCACCAGTTTCCCACAGGTGCAGCCTTCTGAATCATCTGAATAGTTTCCATGTAGGAATGTTTAAGCTTAACACCAAATTTGATGTGGATCTGTTGCTGTAGTCACTCTGTTATTTTGAATGTGATGGCCACACAATACACATGCTCACTTAGTGGTGTCCACCGTCCCCAATGACTAGTACAGTGAAGTAATCATTGTTCAGTCATGTTCATTCCAGTCCACTCTCCTTGGCTGTCAGGTTACATCAATGCCAGACAAATCATTTTCATTATATTAACAATGGCTGGACTTTTTCCAGACAGTTGTTTTTTATATCACAAATAGTAAGGGGAATGAAGCAATCTTAAACTATTAGTCATAATGTCATGCAAACACACAGATGAGTATTTATTAATATGACTTCAGAAGCTAATAGGTTTTTCTCTGGGAAATACAACTTATAAATAGATTAAATGAAGACGGATGCTCAAAAACAGTACTCAAGTCATTCACCTGACATTAAAATTCTCAGTATACATAACCATTTCTGGATGATGTCAAGGATTTCACATTTATGGGAAGGAATGAAGAGAACAGAGAATATAAAAGATAATTATTTTAGAGAACAGGGTCACTTTTGTTTAGACTTAGAATAGTTGAATCTCCTATGCCCCTGTCCCTATGCCCCAGGCTTATGTGAATAATCGATGGGTTTATTACTTCACATCAATCATCACCTAACAAAATGGCACTTCTAGGATCTTCCTGAAATTGCATCATCTTTCCCCATCAGCTCCTCTCTTAGGAATTTAAAGAATGGAATGCCTAGCTAGTAAGGCAACTAGGGAATTTACAGTTGGTTTTGAAAGACTCTTAAAGTATTAGAAATTTTTGTAAATTCAGTTAAAAAGAAAGAAAATAGCCTTCAAATCAAATGGGCTCTTCCATGTCAAGAGATATCACATGGAATAGTTAAAAAAATAATTTAACAAAAACAAATTCCCATAGGACTTTGATCACCAGTCCTTATATTGCAGTAACAAAAGAATGAAAACAATTTCTATATATTGAAGGTGTAACATGTGTTAGTTATATTCATTATCTCTACTGATCCTAATAAGATGCAAAATAAATGTTAGGATCCAAAGAATAAAATCACTTGTAAAGATCACACATGCTGGATTCAGTAGCAGAACACAGTCACCAGATTTATGTCTAGGACAAGTCTCCTTTTCTTCCAACCAGTGGCTTGCTTCAGCTCACCTATTTTACTGAGCACAAGGGCCAATTGTTAAATTTACATGGGTTTTCAACCATTATTTTTTTAAAAAGTATAAACTTACAATCAAATAATACTTTAGAAAGGTAATGAATACCCAAAACTCATCACTTCCTCGTCACTACATTTAACTATTATCTGTGTTTTTGAGGTTATTACAATTATTCTATCTATATGGTGAAAATAATATACAATGGGGCACTACTATGTATATCTTTTGGGCTCATTCAGTAACATTATGTTGGTAGCTTGAAATCAGTCATTCTGGGATTATTTACGCCATATAAATCAGCAAAAGCTACAAACTAGAGCTTGGTTTATTGTTTCAGTGCTTTTCTAGATTTACTAAAGTGATATAGTGTTAATAATTCAGATTATGTATAAAAGTGTTTCATGTCTGTAGCCATTATGTTAGGAACAGCAGAAGTAAATGACAGAATATATTTCCTGTATTCAAAATCTATCATGCAATTTAGCAAAAATTCAATCACATCCTTGACAAAATCAGTAAAGTTTTGACATTCCCTTTTGATGTTTCACTTTCATCTTACTTCTTAACATAATTGAAAATATCAACTACATTTATGTTAGAATTACACTAATTCATCAATTGTGACCTAAATATAGCAGTTTGTCAAAAATCAACATAAATATTCTGTGAGAAAAATGACTATATAGAATTGACAGTAAGTACAAAAAAAAGAGTATTCTGTATTTTATTACTTTTTGAATATTGCATGCTGCACAATCCTCAATATCATTGTTTTATTAAAATATAGGAATGTATGTATACCACACACTTTTTCTGAGAGCTGGTTAAACACCTTCCAGCACACCAGCACTTTCAGCACCATGATAGTGTCAAAATTGAATAAAACTACTTTTGCCAATGTCACCAGTTCCTCGTTGTTAAATTAAATTCTTCTTTTAATTTGATTTCTTTGTAGCATTTGGCACTTCAACAACTTTTTTATGTGAAATATTCTTAGCTTCCAGAACTCATTCCTTTTTTCTATCATAGATCAATCTAAATCTGTTACTTTGATCTCTTTATTTCCTACATCTTAAATATTGATATACCAAGCATTCTATTTTAAGGTCTCTACTCATAATATTTACTCTTTGGATGTCAGATACTCACAAGGTTTATTAACTTATGGTTTGATAACTTTCAAATCTCTATTTCTGGCCTAGATATCTCTCTTACCATTATAGAGGCAAACATCCAGATATACCTAAGTGGATATAATTTAGTAACTGCCACGAACTGAATGTCTATGGCCCCCAAAATTCACATGCTGAAACCTAATCCCAATGTGACTGTATTAGGAGATGTGGCTTTTGGGAAATGATGAGGTCATGAGGGTGGAGCCTTCATGAATAGAATTAGTGCTATTATGACAGAACTCCCTCTTCCCTTCTATCATGTGAGAACACAGCTGGAAGATGGTCATCTGTGAACCAAGAGGAGGGCTTTATCAGACACAAAACTTTCCAGCACCTTGATTTTGAATTTTTCAGCTTCCAGAATGTGATAAATAAACTTCTGTTGTTTATAAACCACCCAGTCTATGATATTTTTGTTATAACATCCCAAACAAAGACAGAAATTTTGTACTAAATACTGCCAAAACCTAATATGTATGCTTTTCTTTGCAAGTGTGCTCCTTCTTTGTTATTTTCTAATCTAAATAATTATATTACACAGCCATTCAAGAAATATGTGAGTCATCCTAGACTTCTCATTCAACTCTAATTTCAATCAAGTATGAAGTCCCTTTATCTATTACAGTTTTACTTTTCTTTCTTAACCTTAAGTTAATGTTTTAGTGGGGCTGTAACCATCTGTTGTCAGGACTATTTTAATCAGTTTCTAACTGTTCTCCTCACATGTACTTTTGTCCAGCTACAATCAATCCAACAAATTGCTGCCACAATTTTATTTCTAAAATGTAAATTTAATCGTGTTATTCTCCTACATGAAATGTAATTTTCTATAGCAGTGTTTTCTAGTGTTGTTGTTGTTTTTTTTACTGCAAGCTTATAGAAAGCTACTTTCTTTATCCAAAACTAGTGTATGCACATGCATGTATGGCCATGAACCTACACACACACACACACACACACACACACACACACAATTGAAACAAAAAATGTAACAAAACAACAGTTAACTTTCTTATATATTTGCATTCTGCTATTTGGTTCATATTTAATTTTTAAGTGCTGGCTTATTGCAGATCACTAAATTTATTTTATTAGCTACTAATGGGATGTGCACCATCAGTTTGTAAACTACTAAAGTAGAAGGTAAAACATCTGAATGCATAAAGCATAGTATGCTAAGCTTTTCACAATCAAAACCTAGAAAATGTTTTTAAATAAATAGTAATAAAATGTAACATCAAAATTTACTGTATATTTCTGTAAATCTAAAGCTATTCTAAAATAAGGTTAACCAAAATTTTGTGGGATACAGCTAAGGAAGTACTGGAAAATATAAAGTAAATGTGAGAGTTAACAAAAAATAGGCATTAGAAAGCATTCTAGAATCTGCGATTAATATTCTATGTAATGAACACTTGGTGTGTATGTATTGGTCAAATTTTAATAATTTGCACTCTTAATATTTATGCCTTTTATTATACATAAAATTTACCAATAAATAAAAAAGAACTAAAAGGACATTTTAAGCTATAGTTAAAGATATATATGTTGAAGTGTTTAGTAAATATTACAGTAAAAATATGCAACTGATTTTGATATGTATCAAAATATAAGGTGTACTGATAAATAGACATGTGAGAAAGTATGATAAAAGGTTAATGGTAGACTATAGTTGGTGGATCAAATATTCAAGGGTTTTTATATTCAAACTCTTCCAACTTCATTCTGTGGTTTTATTTTTCAAAGATTTTTCCCAAATATCTTTATTTCTTGTTGGCACTATTACAGATGCCCCAATCCCCCACATCTGTGACTAATACATATGTATTCTTTGTCTAACCCCTTCACCTTTTTTCATTCAGTCCCCACTTCCCTTTCCCCTCTGAGAGCTTTCAATCTGTTCCATGTGTCCATGACATTGTTTCTATATTTTTATCAGTTTACTTTGTTCATTAAATTCCACATATAAGTGAGAGATAATATTGTACTTTGTCTTTTTTCTGACTGGTTTATTTCACTTAACATAATAATCTCCAGGTTCATTCATGCTTTCAAAAAGGTAAGATTTTGAGGGAGTCAAAGATGGTGGCTGTGTAGGTAGGAGATGAGCCCATTTGCTTGTGCAAAAACAAAGTGAAAAGCCAACAGAATCTCAGCTGATATGAAGTTTGGAAGCCAAAGCGTGTAGAGGACACTTCAAAAGAGGCAGTAAGGAGGTCATAGAGAATGAAGGGAAGGTCCCTGGGCTGGGCGACAAGGACTGCAGCTGCTGTGGGTACGTTGGAGGGGAGCCAAGTAAGTGATAGCAGCCTAGCAGCTCCCTCCCCTCTCAGTGTGGAAAGTCACATATCCATGCCAGGAGCGACCTGGATGCATAAAGTCAAAGGAGGTAAAAAAAAAAAACAAGTGACACATAGTTGGTGTAGTACCCACACTAGAGCAGCAGTTGCCAGCTGGGACATTGCCAGAAAATTTGGGGGATCCCGGAGATACCTGGAGCAGGGAGGAGAGGTGGGCCATGACTGCCAATGACCCAGATAGACTCTGGACTTGCCAGAGTGTTGGACTGTGTGGAAAACAGGGCTGTGGCTAAGAGTGGCAGCGGTGCCCAAAGAGACTTTTTTTTAAAGATTTTGCTTATTTTTAGAGAGAGGGAAGGGAGGAAAAAAGAAAGAAAGAGAAACATCAATGTGTGGTTGTTTCTCATGTGTAACCCTTACTTGGACCTGACCTGGAACCTAGGCATGTGCCCTGACTGGGGAATCTAACCAGTGACCCTTCGATTTGCAGGCTGGCACTCAATTCACTGAGCTACACCAGCCAGGGCCCAAAGAAACTATTTTAAATGGGAAACTGAGGTGCTCAGTGCAGGGGCCTCACACACAGCAGCCTGACCAACAAAGACAGAGGAGTGGGGGCATGATTTACTCCCACCCACTGCACCTCTGATCAAAAGGGTGCAAAATGAGGTCAGGTATTAATGTGAAGAGAGAGTGGAGAGAGCAGGTTACACAGTGCTATGAGGGCTTGGACTGGAAACTGGACAACTGATTATAGCAGCACAGTCTGAACCCCAATTCTTGCAGAGCTGCAGGAAAGGAAAACACAGAACCAAGTCACCACCCCCTTGCCTGCAGAAACCAGGAAGATCTGCAAAACCTGCTGGAAAGGATTTTTTTTTTCCTGAAGAGTAATACAGTAATATCTGGAGCTGAGACAAAATCAGAGACAGATCCACAGAGAAGTCAGAAGTGGAACACTAATAGCTGAGACCAATTTAACTTTGCTCTCCAGCAGAATTTGCATGTTTTTTTTTTTAATTTCTCTTTCTTCTTTCCATTTACTTACTTTTTTGCTTGTTTGCTTTTATCGTTCATTTTGTTTTTTATTCTCCCTTTAATATTGCATTTTAATTTTCCTTCTTTCATGTCCCTTGTATTACAAATTACTCATTACTCTTGGTCTTTTACTTTTATTCTTTTTATGCAGATTATATATTTCTTATCATACAACTGTTATCCCAAATCCCACACAGGACCCTTCCATGGTCTTAATCCATTTCGCAATCTTCCAGAACTTTATTACTGTTGTGTAAACTTTATTTTCTCTCAAACCATGCCAAGTTTCTATCCCTTAATCTCACTATTTCTCCTCCATTTAACCTCACATAAACACACTTCTTTATTAAGTCAACTCACATTTTATTTTCCCCTCTAATAAGTGTCTTATTCCTTTTCCACTTTTTATACAGTGTCCAGTTGAGTGAAATATCACAGTTATTGCTGTACTTCTCCAAAGGAACCCCTGTTTGTTCACTACTTGTTTATACTTGAATTTCGATAGAATACTTTCCCTCTGTCTCACTCCATTTCACCTTCACCCTGACCACGATCAGTTGAGTAAGGAATTTCATTTCATTGTTTTCTCTCTCCCTTTTTCTTTCTCATTTTTTTCTTCATTCCCCATCTTTCAACATGGACTTCACTCCTTACACTTATTAGTTTGCTTCCCCCACCTTCTCAAAATCATTTTTCTTTATCGTAGACATCTCATATTCAGTTGTTCCTTTTCTACAATATATTTATTCCCAATCCACCTTTATTAAACTTCATTCAGCTTCCATTGCTATTGACCCTGATATGATTTCTCTACAATTTTGCCCCTGTTGGTCCAGTACCTTCTCAATTTTACTTCAAACATCATTGGATACTCTTACCTTTTCCGACACCAGTGTCTCCATTGCCCTTTCATAGATTAATTATGTTTAAAGTTTGTTCTCTTCCTCTCTTGTACTTGGTTCAGTCCCAACAGTTATCAATTCACCCCCTCATACCACACAACAATAATTTTGCCTGTTAGCCATCTCATATTCCCTTTGACATCTTGTAATATCCACACTTTCTCTTCACCATTATTAATCTTAGGGCAATTGTGATTGAGATTGCTGTTGTGGCATGAGTGTTCTTCTTCCTGGCATAGGTTTGGTTGCCTGGTAACACTCCATTGTTAACAAACACCTGTACAATAGCATGCAATACAAGGTAAAAGTTGTGATTTCCAGTAAGCCAACTGGAAGGGAGAACACAAGAACAAAGAAGTCACCAACAAGTAAAGCACAAGTACAACAGGAGACTCCACACAAACAGAAGGCAAGGCAACTCCAGAGCATGCAGACAAGGCAATCAAGAGACTGCACCACTGAGTCTCACAAAACTCCTACCACAAAAGTTAACACCACGAACACAGATGGCAAAACAGGGCATCAGGAATGGCAGAAATAAACAAAATGAGTCACCTAAAGTGGGGAGACAAACAAAAAACCTGATATGAAAAAGAATGAAAGAGTTCTCAGTAAAAGAGGGTAATGAAATGGAGGCAAGGAAACTAGCAGAAAAAAGAATTCTAAAGAATGGTGATAGTGTGCTCAAGGAACTCACAGGCAACTAAAAAGAACTGAATGAGAAACACAACAGTATGAAAAAGGAAATAGAAACCTTAAACAAGAGCCAACAATAAATTAAGAATACAATTTCTGAAGTATAAAATACACTAGAAGGAATTACAAGCAGACTGGATGAAGCAGGGGACAGAATTAGTGAGCTGGAAAATAAAGTATAAAGAAATACACAGGTAGAGCAGCCGCATGAAAAAAGACTCAAAAATATGAAGATACCCTAAGGGAAATGCAAAACATGAAACACAACATTCTAAACGGGAATACCAGAAGGAGAAGAAAAGGAGCAAGAGATAGAAAGCCTGTTTAAACAATTAATGACAGAAAATTTCCCAAACCTGGAGAGGGAAAATGCCACACAAGTTCAGGAAGCACAGAGAGTCCCAATCAAGATGAACACAAAGAGACCTAGTCCAAGACAAATCATACTTACAATGACAAGTTTTAGAGACAAAGATAATCTTAAAGCAACAAGGGAGAAACAAGAAGTAACAAACAAGGGTGAAAATATAAGACTAGCAGCTGATTTCTCCACAGCAACACTACAAACCAGAAGAGAATGGCAAGAAAAGTTCCAAGTAATGAAAAGCAAAGGCCTGCAACCAAGACTACTCTTCCCAGCAAGCCTCTCAATTAAAATGGAAGGAGAAATAAGCAGTCCCCAGACAAAAGAAGGCTGAAAGAATGCATGTCTACCAAACCAACACTGCAAGAGATGCTAAAGGGACTCCTATAGGAGGAGGAAGAAAAGAGAGAGAGAGAGGTACAAAGGGGGAAACAAAAAAGTACCTATAAATAATAACCTTAAATGTTAATGGACTAAATTCTCCAATCAAAAGACATAGGGTAGCTGAATGGATAAGAAAACATGACCAACACATACGCTACCTACAGGAAACCTACCTCAGAATAAAAGTCCTACACAGACTGAGAATGAAGTGCTGGAAAAAATTTCAAGCAAATAAACAGGAAAAAACAGTGGAGTAGCATTTCTTAAATCAGAAAAAAAAAAAGACTTCAAAACAAAAGCCATGAAAACTTATACTGAAAGACACTACATAACATTCAAGGTAAGATTCAATCAAGAAGACACAAACATTGTAAACCTATATGTACCCAACACATAAGGCAAATCTTGGAGGACTTCAAGAATGATATAGACAGCAATACATTTATACTAGGGGATTTTAACACTCCACTGTCAAACATGGATAGATCTTCCAAACAAAATATCAGAAAGGATATTGTGGCATTAAACAATGGCTTAGATAAAATGAAATTAACTGATATAAATAGAACCTTCCATCCCAAAGAAACAAAATACACACTCTTTTAAAATGCACATAGATTATTTTTGAAGATAGATCACATGCTAGGACACAAAACAAACCTCAACAAATTCAAGAAAATTGAAAACATACAGAGAATCTTCTTAGACCAAAAGAGCCTGAAACTAGAAACCAACATCAAGGAAAAAAAACTCAAAAACACTCAAACTCATGGAGACTCAATACCATGCTATTAAACAACGAATGGGTTAATAAAGAGATCAATCAAGAAATCACAAAGTTTATGGAAACAATTGAAAATGAACAAACAATTGTCCAAAACTTAAGGGACACAACAAAGGCAGTTCTGAGAAAGAAGTTCATAGCAATACAGGTCTACCTGAAAAAGACAGAAACATTTCAAATAAACCACCCAACAACATCCACAAGAAATGGAGGAACAACAACAAACAAAGCCCAGAGCAATTACAAGGAAAGAAATAACCAAGATCAGAAGAGAATTAAATGACATAGAGACTAAGAGAACAATTCAAAGGATCAGTAAATCCAGGAGCTGACTCCTTGAAAAGATAAACAAAATTGACAAGCCTTTAAGCAGACTCATCAAGAAAAAAAAGAGAGAGGAGAGATCACAACTAACACCACAAAATAACATCAGAAATGAAAGAGGAAATAAATAAAATCAGAAATGAAAGAGGAGAGATCACAACTAACACCACAAAATAACAAAGGACTGTAAGAAATCACTACAAAGGATTATATGTGAAGAAATTTGAAAACTTGTGTGAAATGGACACATTTGTGGGAAAATATGATCTTCCAAATCATAATGAAGAAGAAGCAGAAAGCCTGAACAGACTTAAAGCAGCTGGGGAAATCAAAGCTGTAATCAAAAAACTCCTGGCATGAAAATCCCTGGACTGGATGGTTTCCCAGGAGAAATCTACAAAACATTTAAGGAAGAACTAACCCCTATCCTTCTCAAACTATTCCCATAAATAAAAAAAAAGAGGGAGGACTCATAAACTCTTTTAATGAAGCCAGCATCATCCTAATCCCAAAACCAGACAAAGGCACCACGAGGAAAGAAAACTACAGGCCAATATTGCTGATAAACATAGATGCTAATATCCTCAACAAAATATTCACAAACCACACCCGGCAACACAAAATAAGGTCATCCACCATGATCAAGTGGGATTCATCCCAGGGATGCAAGGGAAGTACAATATTTGCAAATCAATAAATGTAATACATCAAATAAAAAACAAGGAAAGAGAAAAATCACATGATCATATCGAGGTGCAGAAAAAAGCATTTGACAAAGTACAGCACCAAATTATGATAAAAAACACTTAGCAAAGTGGGAATAAAAGGGGAATACCTCAACATAATAAAGGCTATATACAAGAAGCTGACATCCAACATCATACTGATGGGCAAAAACTAAAAGCTTTCCCATTAATATTGGGAGCAAGACAAGGATATCTGCTTTCACCACTTCTATTCAACATAGTATTAGAACTACTAGTCACTGCCATCAGACAAGAAAAATCAATAAAAGATATCCAAATTGGAAAAGAGAAAGTAAAACTGCACTTGTTTGCAGGTGATAGGATTGGTACATAGAAAATCCATAGACTCCACTAAAAACTACTCAGCCTAATAAGTAAATTTGGCAAACAGCAGGATACAAGGTCAATATTCAGAAATTTGAGGTGTTTTTGTACATAAACAATGAAATATCACAATCAGATATCTGGAAAAATATCACATTCATTATAGAAAGAAAAAATAAATAAAGCACATAGGAATAAAGCTTACCAAGGAGGTAAAAGACATGTACTCAGAAAACTATACAACACTGAAGAAAGAAATTAAGGAAGATACTCATAAATGAAAGCATATACCATGTTCATGGATCGGAAAAATTAACATCATCAAAATGCCCATACTACCCAAAGCAATTTATGGATTCAAAGCAATGCCAACAAAAATACCAATGACATATTTCATAGATAGAGAACAAACAATTAAAACAAATTATATGGAACCTTAAACAACTGTGAATACTTGCAGTAATTTTGAGGAAGGAAAACAAAGTCAGAGTTATCACAATACCCAATAGCAAACTATACTACAGTGCTACTGAAATCAACAGTCTGGTACTGGCATAAGAACAGACACATAGATAATGGGAAAAAATGGAGGACTCAGAAATAAATCCATGTCTCTATGGTCAATTGATATTCGACAAAGGAGGCAAAATCATAACATGGAATAAGATTTTCCTCTTCAACAAATGATGCTGGGACATCTGGACAGCTAAGGTAAAAAAAAGAAAAAAAAAGAAATTTGACCGCCAACTTTCACCATACACAAAAATAAACTCTAGGTGGATAAAACACTTAAGTATAAGTTGCAAAACTATAAATGTCCTACAGGACAGCACAGGCATGAAAATCTCAGATATTCCACACAGCAATATTTTCAGCAATGCTTTCCCTAGAGCAAGGGACATAAAGGAAAAAATAAACAAATCAGGCTTCAACAAATTAAAAAGCTTTTTCATGACTAAAGAAAACATCAGCAAAATGAAAAGGAAACCAAATGTATGGGAAGATATATTGGCAAATGATACATAGAACAAGGGTTTGATCTCCAAAATATATAAAGGACTCACACGACTCCACTCTAGGAAGATAAACAACCCAATTAAGAAATGGGCAAAGGACCTGAGCAGGCACTTCTGCTAAGAAGACATACACAGGACCCAGAGACATATAAAAAGATGCTCAGCATCACTAGCCATCAGAGATTCAAATTAAAACTACAATGAGATACCACTTCACACCAGACAGAATGGCTATCATAACCAAATCAAAAAACAACAAGTGCTGATGAGGATGTAGAGAAAAGGGAACTCTAGTGCACTGTTGGAAATGCAGACTGGTGCAGCCACTGCAGAAAACAGTATGGAATTACCTCAGAAAACTAAAAGTGGAACTGCCTTTTGACCCAGCAATTCCACTGCTAGGATTATACCCTAAAAATCAGGAAATATCAATTCAAGAGAACATATGTATCCCAATGATCTTTGCAACACAATTTACAATAGCCAAGTGTTAGGGGCCACCTAGGTGCCCATCAGTAAATGAGTGGATCAAAAAACTGTGGTACATTCACACAATTGAATACTATGCAGCTGAAAGAAAGAAGGAGTTCCTACCATTTGGGACCACATGGATAGATCTGGAGAGCATTATGCTAAGTGAAATAAGCCAGGAGATAAAAGACAAATACCATGTGATTTCACCTATAAATGGAGACTTATCAACATAACAAACAAGCAATTAAGTATAACCAGAGATATTGAAGTGAAGAACAAACTGACAGTGAACTGAGGAAAGAGGTGAGGGGAAGAGGGAGTAACAGGGGAAGGGTGGTCAAGGAATATATTTGGGGTATTTGTGGACAAACTCAAGAGGGTGGGGATGAGGGAGGGGGAAATGGACAAAACTATACTTGAGCAACAATAAGAAAAAAACAATTTTAAAGAATTCAAAGAATGGTTATAAGGATACCCAAGGAACTTATTGAAAACTACAAAGAACTAAGTGGGAACTACAGCAGTATGAAAAAAGAAATAGAAACTATGAATGAGAACTAGGAAGAATTGGAGAATGCAATATTTGAAATAAAAAAAATACACTAGGAAGAATTACAATTCGGCTGGATGAAGCAGATGACAGAATTAGTGAACTGGAAGACAAGGTAGAAGGAAATATGCAAGTAGAGCAACAGTATGAAGAAGACTCGAAAAAGTATGAAGATAGATTAAGAGAATTTCACGACAACATGAAAAATAACAACATTCAAATCATAGGAGTACCAGAAGTAGGAGAAAAGGATTAAAGGATAGAAAACTCATTTGAAAAAATACTGAAACAAAACTTCCATAACCTGGAGAGCAGAAAAACCACACAAGTTCAGCAAACACAGAGGGTCCCAATCAAGATTGGAGGAGCCCAAAAAGTCCACCTCCAAGAAACATCATAATTAAATGCTGAATTTTAGAGACATAGAGAAAATCGTTCAGACAGCAAGGGAGAAACAGGAAGCAACATCAAAGAGAACCCTGAGAAAGCTAGCAGCTGATTTCTCAACAGAAACGCTGGCAAGAAATATTCCAAGTAATGAAAAACAAAGGCCTGAAACCAAGACTACTCTACCGAACAAGGCTCTACATTAAAGTGGAAGGCAAAATACTGAATTTCCCAGAAAAACAAGGTTAAAATACTACACCTCCACAAAACCAGCACTGGAAAACATGGTAAAGGGGCTTTTTAAGCAGATGAAGGAAAAGAATGAAAGAGAGAGGAACACAGGTACAAAGGAAGAAAAATAGCAATGAATAAGTATTGATCAATAATAACCTTAAATGTAAATGGAGTAAATACTCCAATCAAAAGACATAGGGTAGCTGAAGGGATAAGAAAACATGACCTGCACATATGCCGCCTACGTGAGATCCACCTCAGAAAAAAAGACCTACACAGACTGAAAGTGAAGGGTTGGAAACAATATTCCAAGCAAATGGGCATTAAAAAAATAAACAGAGGTAGCAGTACTGAGATACAATAGACACCAAGAAAAAGCCATAAAAAAGAGACACAGAAGGACACTTCATAACACACAGGGGAAAAATCCATCATGAAGACATAAACATGGTAAGGATATATGCACCCACCAATAGGAGCACCCAAATACATAAGGAAAATCTTGGAGGACTTGAAGAAAGAGACAAACAGAAACATACTTACAGTATGGAATTGCAACATCCACTGAAAATAATGCATAGATCATCAAAAAAAATCAACAACGATATAGCTGCATTGAACAACATCCTGATCAAATGGACTTAACTGATACATATATAAACTTTCAACCCAAAGAAGCAAAGTACACATTCTTCTCAAATGCACATGGAATATTTTCAAAGAGAGATCACATGACAGGACACAACCCAAGCCTCAACAAATTCAAGACAATTGAAATTATATCAAGCATTTTCTCCAACCACAAGGACATGAAACTAGAAACCAACCTCAAGGAAAGAACTCAAAAACACTTCAATTCATTGAGATCGAATAGCATGTCATTAAAAAATGAATGGCTTAAGAACTAGATCAAGGAAGAAATCAAAGTTTCTGGAAGCAAATGAAAGTGAACAGACAACTGTCCAAAACTTATGGAACACAGCAAAGGCAGTCATGAGAGGGAAGTTGATAAATACAGAGGTGTACCTAAAAATATAGTTACATTTCAAATAAACAATGCAACCCCACATCTACAAAAACTGGAGTAACAAAAACAAACAATGCCCGGAGTGAATAGAAAGAAGGAGATAACTAAGATCAGAGAAGAATTTAATGACATAATGACTAAAAGAACAGTTCAAAGACTCGATATCCAGGAGCTGGATCTTTGAAAAGAAAAAAATCAACAAGCCTGACTCATCAAGGAAAAAAGAGAAATGACCCAAATAAATAAAATCAGAAATGAAAGTGGAGAGAATACAACTTATACCACAGAAATACAAAGGATTGTGAGAAATTACAATGAACAGCTATATGCCAAAAATTTGAAAACCTCGGTAAAATGGACAAATCTATATGTTTAAAACATATAATCTTCCAAAACTGAATGAAGACGCAGACAGCCTAAACAGACCAGACTGATAACAGCTAGTGAAATTGAAGCAGTAATCAGAAAATTCCCAACCCACAAAAGGCCTGGACAGGATAGTTTCACAGAAGAACTTTATAAAACATTTAAGGAAGAAATAACCCCAAATCATCTCATGCTGTTCCAAAAAATCCAAGGACAGGGAAGACTCCCAATCTCTTTTTATGAGGTCAGCATCATCCTAATCCCAAAACCAGATAAACAACAAAGAAAGAAGACTGCAGACCAGTATTGCTGATGAACACAGATGCTAAAATCCTAAAAAATATTGGCAAACGGAATCTAGCAATTCATTAAAAAGATGATCCACCATGATCAAGAGGGATTAATCCCAGGGAAGCAAGGATGGTATAATGTTCACAAATCATTAAACATATATCACTTAAACAGAAGGAAAGACAAAAATGACATGATCATATCAACAGATGCAGAAAAAGCACTTGATGAAGTACAGCACCATTTATGATAAAAACATTCAGCAAAGTGGGAGTAGAGGGAGCATACCTCAACGTAATAAAGGCCACATAGGAGAATCCTGCAGTCAACATCATACTCAATGGGCAAAAACTAAACACTTTCCCACTAAGATCAGGAACAATACAAGGATGTCTGCTTTCACCAGTTCTATCCAACATAGTATTGGAAGTCTTAGCTACAGAACTCAGACAAGAAAAATAAATAAATGCATCCAAATTGGAAAGAAGGAAGTAAAGTCATCACTGTTTGCAGATGACGTGATTGTGTATATAGAAAACCCTATAGACTCCAACAAAAAACTAGTTGACCTAATAAGTGAATTTAGCAAAGCAATGGGATACAAAGTCAATATTGAGAAATGAAAGGCATTTTTGTACACCAACAATGAAATATCAAAAACAGAAATCAGGAAAATTTTTCTTTTGCTTTAGCGACAAAAAATAAAGTACCTAGAAATAAACATACTCAGGAAAGTAATAGACCTGTACTCAGAAAACTACACAACACAGAATAAATTAAGGAAGATACAAATAAACGAAAGCATATACAGTATTTAAGGATTGGAAGAATTAACCATCAGAATGCCCATACCACTCAGATGAATTTATATATTCAATGCAATCTCCATTAAAATACCAAGGACATATTTCACAGATATAGAACAAAAATTGCAAAAATTTATATGGGTCTATAAACAACCCCGAATTGCCTCAGATATATTGAAAAGGGACAAAGTAAGAGGAATCATATTACCTGATATAAAACTATATTAAAAGGCCACTGTAATCAAAAGGGTCTGGTACTGTCGTAAGAACAGACACATAGATCAATAGAACAGCATATAAACCCATGTGCCTATAGCGTATTAATATTTGACAAAGCAGGAGAATTGAGTACATAAAATTGAGTACAAACAACCTCTTCAAGAAATGGTGTTGGGAGATCTGGAAAGCTACATGCAAAAAAAAGAAAAAAAGAAACTTGACCTCCACTTTCACTCTACACAAAAGTAAACTCAAGATGAATGAAAGACTTAAACATAAGTCATGACACCATAAAAGTCCTAGAGGACGATATAGGCAGGGAAATTTCAGATACTCCATGCAGCAATACTTTCATCGTCATGTCCCCTAGAACAAGGGACATAAAGGAGAGAATAAACAAATGGGACTTCATCAAATTAAAAAGGTTCTGCACAGCTAAAGAAAATATCAGCAAAATGAAAAGGGAACCAACCATAAGGGAAAATATGTTTATCAATGGTACCTCAGACAAGGGTTTGTTCTCCAAAATATATAAAGAATTCACATGAATCCACACCAGGAAGACAAATAATCCAATTAAAAAATGGGAAAAGGACATGAACAGAGACTTCTCCAAGGACATAGAGAGGGCCCAGAGACAGATTAAAGGATACTCAGCATTACTAGCCATCAGAGAGATGCAAATTAAAACCACAATGAGATACCACTTCACACTGGTCAGAATGACCATCATACAGAAACCAACAAACAACAAGTACTGGTGAGGTTGTGGGGAAAAAGGAACCCTAACACACTGTTGGTAGGAATGCAGACTGATGCAGCCACTGTAGAAAACATGGAATTTCCTCTGAAAACTAAAAGTGGAACTACATTTTCACCCAGCATTTTCACTGCTGGGATTATTCCCTAAAAATTCTGAAATACCAATTCAAAAGAACCTATGTACTCCAGTGTTAATAACAGCACAATTTACAATTTCTAAGTGCAGGTAGCAACCTAAGTGCCCATCAGGAAATGAGTGGATAAAAAAGAAAACAACAACAACTACGGTACACTTACAAAATGTAATACCCTACAGCAGAAAGAAAGAAGGCACTCCTACCCTTAGCAACAGCATGGGTGGAACTGGAGAGCATTATGCTAAGTGAAAGAAGTCAGGCAGTGAAAGACAAATACCATATGATCTCACCTGTAAGTGGAACCTAATCAAAAAAAAAACAAACAGATGAGCAAAATATGACCAGAGACATAGAATTAAAGAACTGACAGTAACCAGAGGCTAAGGGGACTAAGATAATGGGGGAAAGAAGTGAAGGGTCATCAAGGAACATGTATAAAAGACTCATGGACCAAGCCAAATGGTGTAAGATTGAGGGAGGTGGGGGCTGCTGGGGAAGGGGAGAGTGGTGGTGGGAAAATGCAGACCACTGTACTTGAAAAACAATGGAAAAAAGAAATACAGATGTTTTAAAATTTTTAAAATATATTGCCGATTCCACTTAAAAAAGAAAAATTTTTTTTTCTGATTGTCTTAGCTTAGCTTAATACTCTCCAATTCCATCCATGAAGCCACAAAAGGTAAGAGTTCCTTCTTTCTCATGTCCAAAAAAACAAATAAAACTATTGTAATAAAACTATGGTTTTATTAAGACTTAATAAAACTATGAGAGTGAAGCATGCTGGATATTTTACCTTTGTTCCTTTAGAATGATCCTTCATCCTTCTTCACCCAGCTTTGCACAAATGGTAGGCTGACCCTTATAGACTACATCAGCAATTTTCCTTTAGCTTTGGTGTCTGGTTGGGATTTGACAGTGAGAAAAATAATAGATGGGCAGAAGAAAAATGAGTTCAGAGCTTTTATTTCCATGTTTCTGGCTCTGTTGAGCCATCACTGTTGAGTCCCTCTATGAAAACCCACAACTCCTCCCAGACAATCCTCTCTGTGTATCTACTACTGAGTTTCAGTGACTGATCCTTACATTTTTACTTTTACATCTAAGTGTCATAATAGCTATCAGTTGTTTTTAGTCCTGGGATACCCATTCTCCATCATGGATTTTCTTAAAAACTGAACACACCTATATTAATAGTTCCTTTACTAATTAATTTTCAAAGTACTCATTTTAACCATACAATCATTCTCTTACCAGGGTTTTGGCAGGGAAAATAAATGTTAAATAATAAGATCTGTAAACCACCATTGTTTACCTGAAAATCTGGAATGACAGTAAAAGGAAGTCCTTTCTTATTTAGCCAGTGTTATTGACACTACAGAAATTTCCATTATTGTACATTTACTGAATTATAGTCAAATTCTCTGTTGCAGTCAAATTCTAAAACTGAAATATATACCCAGTCATGTGTTTAGGTAAACATGCACTATATTGGTTTAAATGGGATTATCTTGGAAGAGCCAGAGGAATTGGAGAACCAAGAAACTCAGGATTTCTCCAATTAATCTCTGGTATTACCTGTACTAAATAAAATTCAGTGATACGGGGTATGTTGGAATGCAGCATGAAGCCATCTTTACCTTCTAAGGAAGGTTAACGATATCTCCCAAACCAATATCCCAACCTAATGGTTTTCTTTTTAACATAGAAAAATATTTTTATTTTTTTTTATTTTTCTTATTGTTATTCAAGTACAGTTGTCTCCATTTTCCCCCCACCACTCCCCTCTGCCCCACCCACCCATACCTCCTATCCTAGAAATTACCCCTTTGGTTTTGTCCATGGGTCCTTTATACATGTTCCTTGATGACATTTCCCCTATTTTCCCCCATTATTACTCTCCCTCCTCCCCTCTGGTTACTGTCAGTTTGTTCTGTATTTCAGTGTCTCTGGTTATATTTTGCTTGCTTGCTTGTTTTGTTGATTAGGTCCCACTTATAGCTGAGATCATATGGTATTTGTCTTTCACTGCCTGGCTTATTTCACTTAGCAAAATGCTTTCCAGTTCCATCCATGCTGTCGTGAAGGGTAGGGGCTCCGTCTTTCTTTTGGCTGCATAGTATTCCATTGAGTAAATGTACCATAGCTTTTTGAGCCACTCATTTACTGATGGGCACTTAGGTTGCTTCCAGCACTTGGCTATTGTAAATTGTGCTACTATGAAAGGTGTTCTTATTCAAGAGAAAAAGTTTTACACCCAGGAGAGAAAAGAAGGTCCAAGGGGTTAACATATTCATAATTTTTCCATTTTCTTACTCAAGGATTCAATCAACATGACACAATGTGGTTTTTGGCATTAGTTGCTATCATATAGAATTCTCTAGAATGAATTGTCAGGCACTCAATTAAAGTTTCATTTGATCTATAATTCCAAGGGGTTAGCATAATTTTTCCATTAGCTCACTCAGGGATTTAAACAATGTGATACAATGGGGCTTTTGACATTAGTTGTTATCAGATAGAATTTTTCAGAATGAATTACCAGGCACTCAACTAAAGTTTTGCTTGATCTGTAATTCCAGAAAAAAAAAAAAAACAAATCTGGCAGTGGTTGCTTAGACTGTCAATCAATTCTAAGTCCCCAAGGCAAGCAGTAAGAAGTGATGGCCATCTAAGTTATAAGCAAGCACCCTCCTTCAGTCACGGGGAGACACTAAATTATCAATGGGATTGAGGGACACTTTAAAGGAAAGTTGTCTGAATAGACAGAAGCAGAGATGGTCAGGTTGGCCATATAAGGCATACACTTGTACAGAAGATACTCATGAGAGCCACTGATTCAATTATTGAACTTTCCATCTTTGTCCAGCATAATGCGACCTCTCTTTGGACCAGTGAATAATGAATGATTTGTCTTTCCTGCACTCTTGTAAAAAAGCTTTCCATAAGTATTTATTGGTGATTATCACAAAAGCAATTTTATATGAATTTAGTCCTGATTATATGCATAGGATCATGGCTTTATTTTAAGGTGCATTCAGAATTTTCTTTGTATTATGAAAATTTCGGTCACACGGAAATAGGAAAAGTATAATATAATGAACACCTGCATTCCCATGACCTGTTAAAAAATAAAGCATTACCAATAAATGTCAAACTCATAGAAAGAGATAGTAGAATAGTGGTTACTAGAGCCTCTGGTGGAGGGAAAGAGGAGATTTGATGAAATGATACAAACATTTAATTATAACACGAATAAGTTCTGGAAACCTAATTTACACCATGGTCAATGTTGTTAATCATAATTTTTTTAACTTTAAATTTGCTGACAGTAGATGACATGTTCTCACCATACACACACACAAATAATAGCTATAAGAATTGATAGATTTGTTAATTTGATTGTGGTAGTTATTTCAAAAGGAACACATATACATCAAAATATCACATTGTATATCTCAACTATATGTAAATTTTACTTCTCGAAAATAAATAACAAGTATAAAGTATTATAAATTCAATTTAAATCCCCTGAACCTCCTTAAAACTATATACCCTGCCCTCTTTCACATTTTCAATTTCTCAGCGCTGTCCTCTATGCAGGATTTCGTATTTATCGCTCACATACATGTCTGAATTAGTTTACTAATATACAAGATTCCTAAATAAGTATATATGTATATTTACATAACATGTAAAATATAACCTTATGCTATTCATTTTTAAGATCTATACAAGTTGATACTGCTCTAATTCTTACTTGGACTATTGTAAACATTCTATTGTATGAATATATCATAACTCATATATCATTATAATTACTTTCTCATTAAACTCTATGATTCATGAGAGTATGGTGTGTCTCATTTATATTCATTACTAAATCCCAAATTCCTAGTCCAGGTACCAGTATATAATACTAGGCACTCAATAAACACCTGCTAACTGAGAGGTCGCTTTTATAAATGTTGACTCTGTTCCTTCAGCTCTTCTTCCCTTGAGGTGTAGTTATGAGTAGCAAAGTGACTAAGTTTTAGCCAATGGAAAGTGAAACGAAATTATTTGAGCCACTTTAAGGCCTGCATTGTTAAAAAACAAACAAAAAAAAACCACTTTATTGATTCCGCTCTGTTCTTTTGCAAAATGGAGATGACACCTAGGGAAATCTGAAGGCCAGAAATTCAAAATGGCAGAACCTCTGCTAGCCAGAGATTCCAAATGTCTATGTGGAGGAGGGCAGCCTTTTGAGCTCTTCACCCATACGGTATTTTTTATGTGAGTAAAAGATATAGTTCTGTTGTGTTTGAGCCTTTGCACATACAGACCATTTGTTATATACATCAGCCTATTCTAAATAATAAAAGAATCTATATAAATTCACCTCTGAGTTTTGATTGAATGTATCTCAAAGTTTCTTATATATAACATTTTCATTGTTGTTATTTCCTGAGATTCCACATTTTATGAGGTCTGTCCAGAAAAGGCCCAGCCATTGTTAATGTAATGAGAATGGTTTGAATGACATCAGTGTAATCTGGCAGCCAAGGAGAGTGGACTTAAATGCACATATGAGAACAATGGTGACATAACTGTAGTAGTAAGTAGTGGTGGTAGATGCCATTAAGTGAGCATGTGTACTGTGTGGTCACCATATTCAAAATGACTGAGTGATTAGAACAACAAATCTGCAACAAATTTGGCATTAAGTTTGTACATTCCTCTGCAAAAACTATTCAGATGATTCAGAAAGCTGCAACTCTGAGCAGCTGGTGATTAGCAGCTTTATCAAAACAAATGAACTCACTCATGCATCACCTCTTGTGCAGATTTTTTTAGCAAAATATCAAATCACCCAGGTGACTCAGTCCCCTTGCAGCCCAGATTTGGTGCCCTGTGACTTCTAGCTTTTCTCAAAACTAAAAACAACCTATGAAAGGTAAGAGTTTTCAGACTGTTGATGAGATTCAGGAAAATATGATGGGACAGCTGATGGCAATTAGGAGAACTGAGTGCTGTCCCAAGATGCCTACTATGAAGGGGACTTGGGGGGTCATTTTCTTACATACAGTGTTTCTTGTATCTTCTATCTTCTTCAATAAGTTTCTCCACTTTACATATTACATGGCTGGATAACTTCTAGACAAATCTCATAGTTCTGATTTGTCCTGTGAATCAAATTGTTTAGTAGAGAATTCACAATTTTTATTGCATTTAAATTTTCCAGGGGAAATAAATGTCTGCTTTTTAAATTTTGTAGTCAACAACTAGTATTGTTGTTCATATATAATGATCAGGAAATACCCACCCTGCTTCTAACTATTTGGAGTGTATTAATTTTTCTTCATGGTTACTGTCATGAGTGTTTTATGAATATTAGAATACGGTGCAGGGTTTTAGTTTGGAAATTATGGAGTTCAAAATACATCAGGAAGTTCTGCTTTATGTTATGTAATTCAGGCCTTTATCTTTATTTATGGAAGATTGTATTTTCCAAAGATGACCACAACTATTGCACCCACCCTTAGCTACAGTGAGACTTACCATTTTCCCATAAAAACAAGGAGCCTACTTCTCAACCCCCTTGAATCTCAACAGGTCGTGTGACTGTTTTGACCAATGAAATATTGTGGAAAAGTCACTGCAAGTTCCACCATAGCACATACTATTCCTGACAGCTCTTCCTCCTGCCTCCTTCAAGCCAGACATTAGTAGGAAGCGTGGCTAACCTGAAAATGACAGGCTGTGACAAAGCTATAGACTGTGTGGGGACAGTGACAGATTTTCCAGCCACCTCAGCCCAAGAACAAGACATGTGAGTGAAGAAACATTCAGTTGATTTCATCAATGACATTTGATGGCACCCTAAAGAAAATCACTCACTTGAGCTCAGCCAACACTAAGAACTGTCAGAAATAATAAATTATTTTTCCACCTCTAAGTAATGAGATTATTGTCATACAGCAAAAGATAAATGCTTTTTTGTTTGTTTCCATGACCTATCAAGAGCAAAAGTGGTAAATTAAAGGATAGATCCATGATTCTGATATTTATTGCATGCCTTTTTGAAGAGATTTTGTTTATTTATTTTTAGAGAGAGGAGAAGGAAGGGAGAGAGGGAAAAAGACATCAATGTGAGAGAGAAACATCAATCAGTTTCCTCTTGCATGCACCTCAGTCTGGGACTGAACCTGCAACCCAGGTATGTGCCCTGACTGGAAATGGAACTGGTGACCTTTCTCTCTGTGGGATGATGCCCAGCCAACTAAGTCACATTGGTCAGGGCAAAATTTACATTTTTCTCATTGGATCCTAACTGAATTTCTTCTTGCCAAAGAATGAGGTTTGTATTCTTTGAAACTTATGATAACAGATTATTACATTGGTGGCTTTCAATGAATCACAGTTCCCTTTATTCATTCCCTTCTACAATATTTCTACCACGTTGGTTCTCGGGTTGTCCATGCAATAAGCTATAGAGGATGAAACTTAACATAATTAGCAATTAAGATTTGTCCATCTAGACCATTCTTTTTGGGAACTACCAAACTACCATGTTGTGAAAAGTCACCATGTTGTGAAAGGCATGTGGGAAGGCGGGTGTTTGGGTTGCCTGTTGCTGAGTAACAAAACATCTCAAAATTTAATAGCTTAAAACAACAATTTCTTATTTCTCTTTATTTCATCAATTGGCTAGGTGGTTCATCTGCATAATGTGGTGATGGTATCTCGGACACTGGGGCAGCTGGAAAGTCCAAATATGGCTGGTAAGTGTCTGAAAACACAGCAGGAGATATTGGCCAGGAGCCTTGTTTCTCTCTCATGTGGACATTCTTAAATGGTTGCTTGGGCTTTATCCCATTTTGACAGCTGTTTTCCAAAGAGTCTTTCAAAAGGACATGGTATTACTTAACAGAAGACACAATAGTACTAGGATGTAGGAGAAAACAGACAAGGATAAAAATGAGTTGATAAGCATAAGCTTAAAAATAATGTAGCATTCTAGATATAGATCCTCCAAAATCAAAATCAGAACAGTAAGGTTAATAATAAAAAATGATTGTTGTTATTCTAATACTAAGTCTAAACCATACAAAAAGATAAAAGAAGATATAAGTATATGATAAAAGAATAAATGAAGATGAATAAGAAAAACATATTAGGTAGCAAAAATATACTAATTGAAATAAACTATGCAATACATAAGAAAAGGACAGAATGGATATAACTAACGATGGGGTCAGGAAAATTGTAGACTAGATTGAAAAAATCTCATGAGAAGAATAAGAAAAAAAAGAGAAGAAGTAACTATAAAAGTAAAGCTAACAAATATGCAGATTAGAGGTAGGCAGCATATCACAAAGTTAAAAAAATGGTTGAAAGATTAAGGAATAATAAAGACAAAATTTTCCCAACTTAAAAGAAAGACCTCAGAATGAAAGGCTCAATAAGGGACCAACAAAGAAGAATAAGAAAAAGCTACACCTAGACACATTTAAAGGAAGAATGTTGATAGAAAATAGAAAAACAATGTTTAAGAAAGAGAAACTAACATATAAAGGAACAAAATTCTCATTGACATTACATTTTTCTATAGTAAAACTGGACTTAAGAAAACAACTGAAAGCCCTGGACTGCACAGTTTCATAGGAGAATTTTACAAAAAATTTAAGGGAGCGCTAACCCTTGTCTTTCTCAGACTATTGCAAAAAATCCAAGAAGAGGGAAAATTTCCAAACTCTTTTTATGAGGCCAGCATCATCCTAATCCCAAAACCAGATAAAGAAACAACAAAGAGAACATCAGACTGGTACTGCTGATGAACCATACACCCAAAGATCCTAAAAAATATATTACCTAAATGCATCCAACAAGACATTAAACTAGGATTCATCCCAGGGATGCAATGATGGTACAATATTCACACACGGATAAATGTACTTCATCACATAAACAGAACAAAAGGCAAGCATCACATGATCCTATCAATAGATGCATAAAAAGGTATTTCATAAGGTACAGCACCCATTTATGATAAAAACACTCAGCAAAATGGGAGTAGAGGGAACATAACTCAATATGATAAAGTCAGTGTATCGGAAACCTACAGCCAACCTCGTACTCAACAGGCAAAAACTAAAAACTTTCCCACTAAGATCAGGAACAAGAGAAGAGCGTCCACATTCAACACTTCCATTCAACTTAGTATTGGAAGTCCTAACCACAGAGAACAGACAAGAAAAAGGAATAAAAGGCATCCAAATAGGAAAGGAGGAAGTCAAATTCTCATTGTTTGCAGGTGACATGATAGGATATGTAGAAAACACCATAGACACTACCAAAAAAATTCTCGACCTAATAACTGAATTTGGCAAAACAGTAAGACACAAAGTCAAGATTCATAAATCATAGGCATTTTTAAGCACCTAGAATGAAATATCAGAAACAGAAATCAGACAAAAAATTCATTTGCTATAACAAAAAGGAAAATGAAGTACCTAGGGATAAACCTAGCCACAGAGATAAAAGACCTGTATTCAGAAAACTACACAAGACTGAATAAAGAAATTAAGAAAATACAAATAAGTGAAAGCATATACCATGTTCAAGGAATGAAACAATTAACATCATCAAAATGTTCACAATACACAAGGCGATTTACAGATTCAGCACAATCTTTATTAAAGCACCAATGATATATTTCACTGATATAGAACAATTAAAATTTTATACAGAAATATAAACAACCCCAAATTGCCTCAGCAACTTTGAGAAAGCAGAACAGAGTATGAAGGATTACAATACCTGATATCAAACTATATTACAAGGTCACTGTAGTCAAAACAGCCTGGTTCTGGCATAAGAACAGACACATAGATCGATGGAACAGCATAGAGAGGCCAGAAGTAAACCCATGTCTCTATGATCAATTAACATTTGACAAAGGTGACAGGAGCATAAAATGGAGTAAAAATAGCCTCTTCAACAAATAGTGTTGGGAGATTTGGACAGCTACGAAAAAAAAATTTAAACTCAACCACCATCTTACACCATACACAAAAATAAATTAGAGGTGTATAAGACACTTAAATATGAGGTGCAACACCACAGAAATCCTAGGGGAGAACATTAGCAGGAAAGTCTCAGATTCCACGCAGCAATATTTTATCCAACATGTCCCTCACAGCAAGGGACATAAAAGAAATAAACAAATGGGACATAATCAAAATAAAAAGCTTCTGCATTGCTAAAAAAAAAAAAATCAGCAAAATGAAAAGGGAACCAACCATAAGGGAAAATGTATTTGCAAATGATACCTTGGACAATGGATTGATCTCAAAAATATATAAAGAACACTCATGACTCCACTACAGGAAGACAAAAAATCCAATTAAAGAAAGGGCAAAGGACATGAACAGACACTTGTCTAAGGGGGACATACAGAGGGTCCAGAGGCATGTGAAAGTATGCTAAGCATCACTAGCCATCAGAAAGATGCAAATTAAATCCACAATGAGATACCTCTTCACACTGGTCAGAGTGACCATTATTAACAAATCAATAAACAAGTGCTGGGGAGATTGTGGAGGAAAGGGAACCCGGTCTCACTCTTAGTGGGAATGCAGACTTGTGCAGCCACTGTGGAAAACAGTATGTAATTACCTCTGATATCTAAAAATGAAACTGCTTTTTGACCTGGCAATTCCACTGCTGGTATTATATCCTAAGAATCCTGAAACACCAATTGAAAAGAACCTATGCACCCCAATGTTCATAGCAGCAAAATTTTCAATAGCCAAGTGCTGGGTGCGACTGAAGTGACAATCAGGAAGTAAGTGGATTAAATATTGTGGGACATTTACACAATGGAATACTATGCAGCAAAAAGAAAGAAGGAGCTCCTACCCTTCGTGCATGCATGGATGGAACTGGGGAGCAGTATGCTAAGTGAAATAAGCCAGGCAGTGAAACAAAAATACCTTATGATCTCACTTATTATTGGAACCTAATCAATGAAAAAACAAGCAAGAAAAATATAACCAGTGACACTGAAATAAAGAACAAACTGACAGTAACCGGAGGCAAAGGGGTAAATGGATAATGTGGGAAAATAGGGAGAAATCATCAAGGAATATGTATGAAGGACACATGGGCAAAACTAAAGGAGGTAGGTTTAAGGGTGGTAGGCGTACATTTGTGGGGCATGGTGGAGCGGTGGTTGGATAACAGAGATAACTGTACTTGAATAACAATAAAAATAATAAAAAAATACTTAAATATATGTCATGACACCATAAAGTACTAGAGGAGAACATAGGTAGGGAAATTTCAGTTATTCCACACAGCAATATTTTACCTATATGTCCCCTAGAGCAAGGGACATAAAGGAAAGAATAAGCAAATGGGATTTTAGTACATTAAAATGGCTCTGCACAATGAAAGAAAACATTAGCAAAATGAAAAGAGAACCAACCAATGGGAAAATATATTGGAAAATGATAGTTTGGACAAGGGTTTGATCTCCAATATATATAAAGAACTCACACAACTCCACTTCAGGAAGGCAAACAACCCAATTAAAAAATGGGCAAAGGACATGAACAGACACTTCACCAAGGAGGACATACTGAGGGCCCAGAGACATAAGAAAGGATGCTCAGCATCACTATCCTTCAAAGGAATACAAATCAAAACCACAAAGAGATACCACTTCACACAGGTCAGAATGGCCATCACAACCAAATCAACAAACAACAAGTGCTGGTGAGGTTGTGGAGAAAAGGGAATCCTGGTACACTGTTGGTAGCAATGCAGAGTGTTTCAGCCACTGCGGAAGACAGTATGGAATTTCCTTAAAAAAAAAACTAAAGGTGTGAGGTGAACATGAAAACCACTACACTATGGGAACTCCTATGAATAGTATAGGAAATTGAGAAACCAAAGAACTGATATGTGCAACCCATAGACATGAACTAAGAGGAAGAAGGGATGATGGGATGGGTTTCTAGGCAGAGGAGATAAAGGGGAGAAAAACATCAGACAATTATAATAGCATAATCAATAAAATATACCAAAAAATTCTAAACTTCAAAAAAGAAAACAAAATAAAACAAACAAACAAATAAAAACCCCAAAGGTGGAACTGCCTTTTGATCTGGCAATTTCACTGCTTGGATTATACCCTAAAAATCCTGAAACAACATTTCAAAAGAACTTATGCACCCCAATATTCATAGAAGCACAATTTACAATAACCAAGTGCTGGAAGCAATGTAAATGCCCATCAGTAAATGATGGGTCAAAAAACTATGGTACATTTAAAGAATGGAATAGTATACAGTCAAAAGAAAGAAGGAGCTCCTGCCCATTCCAACATCATGGATGGAACTGGAGAGTAGTATGCTAAGTGAAGTAAGCCAGGTGATGAAAGACAAATATCATATGATCTCACCTATAAGTGGAACCTAATCCATACAGCAAATAAGTAAGTAAATTATAACGAGAGGCAAATTGACAATGAACAGAGGAGGGGGGAGGGGAAGACATGGGGAAACAGGGAAAGGGTGGTCAAGGATCATATATGAGGGACTCATGAACAAAGTCAAGGGGCTGGGGTCCAGGGTGGGGGGGGATGGGTGAGTGTTGAGCGGAACATTGGCAAAACAGTACTTGAACAACAATAAAAATAAAAAAAAAAACAAAAAACAAACTGGCAGTAACCAGCGGGAAAGGGGGATGGGATAACAGGGGAAGGAATGGGAAGGGTCATCAAGGATCATAGAGGAAACATGGTCAAAGCCAAAGTGGGGTAAGGTTGGCAGGGGGAAGAGGGTGCTATGGAGGATAATGGTGGGGGGTAAATAGAGACTATTGTACTTCAATGGCAATAAAAAAAGAAACCAAAGAATTGAAATTTTAAAAGATAGTTATCTTTACTCATTTTTGAGATAAAGAAAATATTGCTTTCCTTTTCTTGTAATCATATATACAACTTGTAACATGAGAATTCAAAATACTTTCAATAAAACTTGTAAATAATATGTTAATAAAAAGAAAATTCCTCAGAACAACATATTGCTGCAAATTTCTGTTCTCTTGCTTCATTTTATTCCCTAGGAATTTTCTAGTGTTGTGAGTTCCAATATTCATTTATATGTACAACTATATGCCAACAAACTGGACAACCTGGACAAAATGGATAAATTCCTGGAAACTTTCAAACTAAATCAGGAAAATCAGAGAATCCGAATAGACAGATTACACCTAGTGAAATTGAAACAGTAATCAAAAAACTCCCAATAAATAAAAGCCCTGGACTGGATGGTTTGATGGGTGCATTTTAGAAAACATTCCAAAAAGAACTAACTCCTCTCTTTCTCAAACTATTTCAAAAAATTCAAGAGGAAGAAAGGTTTCCAGCCTCCTTTCATGCAACCAGCATTATCCCAATTCCAAAACCAGATAAAGACACTACAAAGAAAGAAAATTATAGGCCAATATCCCTGATGAACATAGATGCTAAAATCATCAACAAAATATTACCAAACCAAGTACAACAGTGCATTAAATAATTTTTTTAAATTTTGTCCAGCATTTCTTGGTGGTTTGGGCTGGGATTTCTGTTTAACTGGAGAGTTTTCAGGATATCTACTCTGCCATATTTCCGGAAATCTTTATTCTCTTTTGTTCATTTATATAAATCTATCTACCTTATTTCTTCATACCTAAGTTGGTAGAATAATGCTTTCACTAAAGATTATTTAGCTGATACAATCTATCTAATTACAAAAACACATAACACTCTGAAATGCAGAGGTGGGAAAAGTTATTCAATAATAATAACAAATAATAGAATAATAAATAGTATATGAATAAACTCTGCTTCATGTACTCAAAACTTTAAACCTACCTTTGGTGACCCTTGTATGTATTAAAAATTCTAAAACTGAATTTTAAATATAGCTGTTAATAACAATTGAGAAAATAACAGCATTTTTCTACCGATAACCAAATGATGCTTGGTAATTAACACCTGATTTATTTCCTGCCTCCTTGATATTTTTCTAGATTTAGTCACATTATATGCAGTTCCCATTTCTGGCATAACTAGAAACACAAACCAATTGGGATCTTCGATACAATAACATATGAATTAAATTACTGTTTTATTTGGACCAGAAAATGAACACTGAACTTTTAGACAGTTAAGAAAACGAAAGAGCTGACCAGTAACCAAACCTGCCCTCCCTCTCAGCAAATGGAGATTATATCAGGGGTTGAAAATGTGAAAATGTCTTGTGTAGAATGTGGATTGTAAATGCATGGTTAACCTTGAATCTGGCAATAGACTAGATGTCTACAGTTTTCTGATGATTATGGTGTGATCTGACTTTTTTTATTTGAAGAAGCACCTCTCAGAGTTACCAAAACAAAGAGAATTTGTCTGTGCTAATGGCACCCCACAATCTTAAGTTAAATCACCTAGCTGAATGAATTGCTTCTGAAGTCAATACAGTGCAGTACTTTATGTATTTCCCTGTCCTTTCCTAGTGATATATGGTGTCCTGTGGTGCTCTATCTTTGCAGCTTCTCATAGCAGTATATTGATAGAGTGACAGCTGACTGACCTGTAGCTTATGAGTGTAAAAGAAGTAATTGCCTCTCCTTTTATACTTGACAGAATCTTGTGTAGATTGATATTAAGGAAACTAACGGTGATCTTTAAACTTCAGCAAAATAGAAGAGTTATGTAGCCTTTACTCTTGGCTATGGTGTGTCAAATGTGATTTAAAGAACTTAAATAAATATTCTGAGTTTCTTCTTTTTAAAATGTGTTCTTTACTACACTGACTTTAAAGAAGACATTATATAATTATTATTTTCATTTCATTGAATTTTGCAATGAAGAGAAAATAAACTCGTGTATCTCTGTTAATATTCTTTTATGTGTAAACATGCAGTGCAAAAACTGAATTTAGTTTTAGTAAAGTTCTTTAGCAAAAAGTATTCCATAGCTTCATTTTCCACTAAGCCATTGCTTATAATTAACACTTCAGTCAAACTGGCCTGTGGATTTCTTTAATCAATTAACAAAATACTCACCCTATCCCTTAACCCTATAGTAGCTCTCAGTTATGAGTGGCAGCACAAAACTGTCATTCTCATCAGTAACTTCCATGGTATTACCTTTATTGCAAATAACGGGTGCTCTATAAGTGTTGAATTAAATTAAAAACACTTAAAAATTATAACTTAGACATCATTTAGTTTTGTGTTCCATAGAAAATAAAACTGCCATACATTAGTTCCATAGAAATCTGATTCAGATTTTATGTTCTATATTACTATTTTTCTATTCTCTTTTCTCTACCAATATGAGGCTGAAATTTCAGGTAAGTAGGAAGCCTAGTTCTAATGAGTTAGATGTCTGGAAGTGGCCAATGATTTAATCAATGCCACAGTGTCTTACTAGCTCACTTATTTTTAAGATGAGTGAATGGATATGAATGATCAAGGGCAAGATGCATTAAAACCTTAATACAATTGATTTATAAATGGTGGCATCAAGCCAGCAGGCTGGCATGGAGTCAGGATTTCTTCATGCCTCTGAGAACAGCAAAAAAATCTCTCCCAAATAACAACAAAAAAATGATGAGAAGTTTTCTCAGCTTTATCCTCTTAAAAGACTTGATGGACTCCTAATCCTGAGTACACAACATTGATAACTGGGTGATCTCATGTGGGGAGGGAATGTTGTGCTCCCAACAGGGAAATTGTTACTGTGCCTCTTTCCTACTTAGCTATTTTAGCTCAGTTAATTTGTTATAACTTTTGCTTATATTATAGAAACTGGTATTACGTGTCTCTGGGCTAATATTTCTGCCACCCTTGTGACCTTCCTGTCTAAGCTGTTTTGTATAACTTAAAAACATGATGATTAGAACAGGAGTAATATGTTTATATAGAAACCCTATAAGTTATAAAAACAAATGGGTGATTTCATATTTTGAACTCCTCTTCAGGGATTAGCTTTATAAAATTATATTTCCTCTAAATAATAACTCTAATTTTCTTTAATTCTTATTTTCCATAGTATCCTAATGATATTCTCATTACTACTGAGTAAGTGTATGACCTTGGAAAAGTTGCTTAATCTCTTATGAACTTCTTTTACTATTTATAAAATTTAAGTAATGGCACATATATAACAATGAGGTATGCAGTCTGAATTTTAGGGAAAAGATATTTAAATCCTTACAGAAAAGATTCAACTATCAGATGCTCCAGAGGAGATATGAAGTCTAAAAAAAAAAAAAAAGTATTCCAGAGACTAGTTAGAAGGCTCTTGTAGTATCCCAGCACAGATGTGATAAGGGCCTGAACTAGGGTTATTGTTGTAGGGATTAGGGTAAGGGGGAGATTCAAGATATTGGTATAAATGTTATGGTTATGGTTGGGGATGAAGGAAAGGAATCTAGGATCATGGCAAAATTTTGGACTTACATCACTAGATGGATGGTTATATCATTAACCAAGGTAGAGAATATAGTAAGAGAGTAAACTATAGGTTTAGTTTGTTTGTTTGTTTGATATCTAGTACATTTTAAATATATTTTATTGATTATGCTATTACAGTTGTCCCATTTTTCTCTCCCCTTTATGTTCCTCTGCCCTGCATACCCTCACCCTCCTGCATTCCCCGCACCTTAGTTCATGTTCATGGGTCATAAATATAAGTTCTTTGGCTTCTCCATTTCCTATACTATTCTTAACCTCCCCCTGCCTATTTTGTGTCTACAATTTATGCTTTATTCCCTGTAACTCTTCCCCCTTTCTCTCCCTCCCCCTCCCCACTGACAACCCTCCATGTGATCTCAATTTCTATGATTCTGTTCCTGTTCTACTTGTTTGCTTAGTTTTTGTTTTTGTATTTTAGGTTCAGTTGTTGATACTTGTGAATTTGTTGTCATTTTACTGTTCATAGTTTTTGATTTTCTTCTTTTTCTTAGATAAGCCCCTTTAACATTTCATATAATATGGGCTTGGTGATGATGCATTCCTTTGACTTTACCTTATGCAGGAAGAACTTTATCTGCCCTTCCATTCTAAATGATAGTTTTTCTGGACAGAGTAACCTTGTATGTAGGCCCTTGCCTTTCATGACTTTGAATACTTCTTTCCAGCCCCTTGCCTGCACGGTTTATTTTGAGAAATCAGTTGACACTCTTATGGGATCTCCTTTGTAGGTAATTGTCTCTTTTTCTCTTGCTGCTTTTAAGATTCTCTCTTATATTTAACCTTTGGTAATGTAACTATGATGTGCCTTCATGTGTATTTCCTTGGGTCCAACTTCTTTTGGACCCTCTGAGCTTCCTGGATTTCCTGGAAGTCTTTTTCCTTTTCCAGATTGGGGACATTCTCCATTATTTTTTCAAATAAATTTTCAATTTCTTACTCTTCCTCTTCTTCTGGCACCCCTAAAATATGAACATTGAAACGTTTAATGCTATACCAGAGGTTTTTCAACTTCCCCTCACTTTTTCGAATTCTTGTTTCTTCAATCTATTCCAGTTGGATGTTTATTTCTTCCTTTTGTTCTAAGTCATTAATTTGAGTCCCAGTTTCCTTCCCTTTACTGTGGGCCCTCTGCATATTTTCCTTTATTTCACTTGGTATAGCCTTCATGTCTTCCTCTATTTAGCGACCATACTCAATCATCTCGGTAAACAACCTGATTAACAGTGTTTTGAACTCTGAATCTGATAGATTGTCTATCTCCTTATTGTGTCATTCTTTTTCTGGGGTTTTGATCTGTTCTTTCTTTTGGACCATTTTTCTTTGTCTAAGCACACCTGTTGTGTTGTAAGAGGCAGAGCCTTAAGTATTTGCCAGGGTGGGGCAACCCTGTTTGCTGCATTGTGGTGATGTTTGTGGAGGGTGGGTCAGAGAGGGAACAATGCCACTTGCTCACTTGTTCAGATCTTGTGCCTCTTTCCATAACTTCCCTCACTTCCCACAGATTGTGCCATTTCAGGTGCTGATTCCCAGGTGGGTGGTTTGTATACATCCTAGGACCCTGTGGGCCTCTCCAATGAACTTTCCTGTGAGACTGGAAATTTCTCCTGCTGCCACAACCACCATAGGTCTTTATAATCAGAGGTTTCGGGGCATTAGTTTCCCATGCTGAAACCCTGGGTTTCAGTGTCTGTCTTGCTCCCTAGTTGTTCCTACCACCTTATCTGTGCATGAATGTGGGACAGCCCAGTCAGCAAGCCCCCAGCTCTCCCACTTGGGTCACTGCCTTGCTGCAAACACTCTTTGCCCTGGTTGACAATCTCTACCTCTCTTACTAGTCTGGGTGAATATTTCTTTAACTCCCTGGTTGTCAGATGCCCATGCAGTTTGATTTTCTGGCAGTTCTGGTTGTTTTTTGTTTTTAAATTATTTCTTATACTTTCAGTTGTGCAAGGAAGTGAAGTATTTCTACATACACTTCCATCTTGGCCAGATTTCTCAATAAATACCCTTGATATCTAGTATTTATTGAGATATTATATGTCAGACCCTAAGAGCTTTATGGGGAATATCTCATTTCATACACATGACTTCCTTAAGAGGTTAGTGACATAATTATCCTAATTTTAAAGTAAAGAAATGAAGGATTACAGAGAGTTAAATAACTTGCTAACATGAGAAAGCAAATGAGCTGTGTGGCCAAGCACAAAACTATATCTGCCTAACTCTACAGCAAATAGCCTTTGTTACTCACACAGCATGTCCAATCTAAATCAGGGTATACTGCTCATGTTTAATTTTAAATGTGCCCAAATTTCCTATTATAAAGTTAACATACCTTTATTCTTCTTGTTGTATAGTATTTAAATTTATCTTAAAGAAATTTTCTGACAGTGGGAAGATGGTAGTGAAGTAGGTGGGAGCTAAACCCTCTTGCTCATCCTCCCATCTGGGTCACCTAGCCAATCTTCTGAAGAACTGAGTGATCAACCAATGAAATTACAGCTTATTTGAAGTTTGGAAGCCAAAGATTTCAGGGGATGATAAAAAATGGATGGTAAGGGGTTTTGTAGGCCATCAGGAAGATTCCGGGGTCCTGTGCCACAGACATGAATGCAGCAATCCCTGTCACTGTGCCAGGGACCATGGCTATTGCAGGAGCTTTTGGAGGAGAGCCAGCTTAGTGATTGTAACTTGCCAGCTCCATCTTTTCCCAGAGCAGGGAAGTCACAGACCTGCACCAATAGAGATCTGGTTCCTTGGCAGTGGGAGACACAGAGCAGGCTGCGCACTGCAGCTGAGACAGTGGTCATCAGCAGGGACAATACTAAAGAAATTGAGGGACTGCGCAACACTGGAAGATGGGAGAACAAAAGGGCCATGACTGACTGTGACCCAGATAGTCCCAGGACTGGTCTGAGTTAGGCTGAGTGAAAGTCCCAGTGATTGTTATGAAAAGTAACAATCACACAAACAAGGGTAATTCACTAAAAAAAAAGGCTCTCAACCACTGTTCAAGGACCCCTGGTTTGCTATGGTGGAGGCATGCTGGGACAGAGAAGAAGGAAGAGGAGGGGGGTGATTTGCACCACATAAGGGTGCACCAAAGACTGATCAAAGTGGGGCAACTGGGGCCAAAGAGGTAGAAGCCTCCAGAGAGACTTAATATAATAGGGGAACTAAACTACCCAAAAAGGACTTTGTGCACATGCAGAACCCAAGCCATCAAAGAGTGAGGAGGAGAGATGCAAGTTGTTCCCACTCAGAGCACCTCACAGGCTAATCAAAAGGCTACACCAAGGGAGATCGAAGGTGCCAGCCAGACACATAGGACAATGTGGGCCCTTGCAGCACTCTGAGGGCTCAGGTAGAGGCTGTGAACCAGGAAAAATGGCAACCAGACACAGCCCCCATTATTCAGATCCAAAGGAGAGAAAAAACAAAAACAAAAAAACAAAAAAAAACAGAGAACAAGAAATGGAGCCCAATTCCCCTCTGTACCATCAAGGAATAGAGCAGAAACTGGTGATTTTATAGTCAGCAGGAGGATTTTTTTTTTCTTTCTTTTTTCTTGCAAGTGTAAGACAATAAGACCTGGGGCTGTGAAAGGACCAAAGACAGTTCCAGAGAGAGATCAGAAGGTTAATGCCAACAACTGAGAAAAAATTTCTCTTTGATATCCTTCAGAACTTGCATTTTTAAAAATATTTTATTTATTTTATTTTTAGACAGAGGGGAAGGGAGGGAGAAAGAGAGGGAGAGAAACATCAGTATTTGGTTGCCTCTCATATACCCACTACTGGGGACCTGGCCCCCAACACAGGCATGTGCCCTGACTGGGGAATCGATCCTGCGACCCTTTGGTTTACAGACCAGAGCTCAATCCACTGAGCTATACCAGCCAGGGCAAGAACTTGCATTTTACTTTTATTTTATTGTTTTGTTTTCTTCATTTTTATTTTTATATATTTTAATTTTTAAATTTTTCTCCTTATGCTTAGTTTTCTTTGAATTTTTGTTTATTTGATTTCCTTGTTTGACCAGTTTTCCTGTTCTACCTTTCCTATTACATTTTAATTTCTCTTCTGACACTGAACCCATATTCTAATAATACACTACTCTTGGTCTTTTATTTTTCATTCTTTTTATTCAGATTAAATGTTGCTTGCCTTATTATTGTTGTTCCAAATCCCACACAGCACCCTACCCAGGTTTTGGCCCATTTCACTATCTTCCTGGGCTTTATTACTGTTATGGTTAACTTTATTTTCTCCCACACTACCCCAATTTTCTATCACTTACTCTCACTATATCTCATCTATCTAACCCACATAGGCATGCTGCTTTCTGGAATCAGCTCGTATCACCCCTCCCAATAAGAGTTTTATCTCTTTTTCACCTTTTATGAAAAGCGGCTACTTGGGTGAATTATCACACTTATTGTGGTACTTCTCCAAGGATCTATCTGTTCCCTATTTGTTAGTACTTTAATTCCCATAGAACACTCCCTCACTATTTTACTCCATTTCACTGTCACCCTGTCCCTGATTACATACAAGATAAGGTGGGAGTTATGAATACTGGTAAACCCACAGGAGGAGAGGACCCACCAACAAAGGAATCACCAACAGGAAAAGCCCAAGCGCAAGAAGAGACATCACACAAATGGAAGCAAGGGCAAACCTAGAGCACCCAGACAGGGAGATCAAAGAGATCACACCACTCAGTCCCACAGAACTCCTACCACAGAAGTTTACTCTACAGAGATTGTTGGCAAAGGAATATATACTCTACAGAGATTGTTGGCAAAGGGGAACTCATGGACAAAGCCAAGGAGGGTGGAGTCAAGGGTGGGGGAGGGGATTGGTGGGGGGAAGTGGACAAAAGTGTACTTGAAGAACAATATATATTTTTTAAACCCACAATGACATACCATTTCACACTGGTCAGAATGGCCATGATAAACAAATCAACAAATAAGTGTTGGCAATGTTGTGGAGAAAAGGGAACCCTAGTGCACTCTTGTTGGGTGGGAGTGCAGGCTCATGAAGCCACTGTGGAAAACATTATGGAGTTTCCTCAAAAAACTAAAGATGTATTGACTTTCTTAACTACACAAGTTTTCCCCTTTCATATTCTCTTTTAGCCCTGTGCATCTTCTGCATCAGAGTTACAGAATTATAATTAAATTGGGCAAATAATTTGCCCACATTTTTCTGTCTGATTCACTGCTCTAGTCTAGCAATTTTCAACGGACATAACTTAAGAATTTTTAAAACACACAATAACTATTTAGTCAGGTGCACTGACTCCTTTTCCCCTAGATAAATGACAACAGCTATCAGGAGTGAACCCTGTCTTTAACCATATATAGGCCATATAACAGAGTTGTTTCTTATTGATCATGTCGCATGATAAGTTTGTGTCTGATTGGTTAATTATTGGTACCAGAGATTCTCATATACAATTATAGATACCTAATTTTTTTCAAAAACCACTTTGTAGCAGAAAAGGGTATGTAAATCAATCAAGTTATATTTATTTTGTCATATCAGAAAAAAATATAATATATATTTTGACCTGCCACAGAATTTTAGTAACTAGTTCATGTGTGCCATGACATTAAAAATATTGAAAAATCACTGCCCTACTCCATAAGGCATGGGGTTTCTGTGAACTATTCACTTAGTGTACCGCCTATAGAGAATCACATATTAGTGGAATGAGTGACCCCCGCCCCATACTCCTCAAATGTAGGAACTCACATATTTGTTAAATGAACAAACCCCTTGCAAAGGTTTCACACATTTCTCATTATTAGAAATAATTTTTTGTTTGGTTGGTTTTTGGTGTGTGTTTTAATCTGGTACTGTCTTACTATGCAACTCTCCTGTGTAAGTTGTATTTTCCCAACTGGTACACCTAAGAAGATTTCCAGAAATTGTAATTCCTATTGTAGAAGTAACTATGATTTATATACAACTTTCACATCATCTGCACCTTCACTTTTCTTCAAATAGTGCAACTCAGATTTTCATGATACTGTATTTTTTATGCTGTTATAATTTCCCACTTTTCCCCCTTTCACCCACCCCCCACTCATAGCCATTGTTCATGTCCATGGGTCTTTCATATATATTCTTAGACTAATCCCTTCACCGTCTCTCAAACAGTTGCCATTTCACTCCAACCCACTTACTACTGGCAGTCTACTCCATGATTCTATGCCACTGGTTCCATTTTGCTCATTAGTTCATTTTGTTCATTTCATTGCTCTTATAAGTGAGGTCATATGGTATTTGTCTTTCACAGGCTGGCTTATTTCACTTAGTATAATAATCTCCAGTTCCATCCATGCTTTCACAAAAGGTAGGAATTCCTTATTTTTCTGATGAATAGCATTCCATTGTGTAAATGTACCACAGTTTTTTAATCCGTTCATCTACTGATGGACACTTAGGCTGTTTCCAAATCTTGGCTATTATAAATAGTGCCGCTATGAACATAGGGGTGCATAAATTCTTTTGAAATGGTATTTTGGGATTCTTCAGGTATATCCCCAGCAGTAGAATTACTGAATCAGAAAAGCAGTTCCACCTTGGCTGGTGTAGCTCAGTGGATTGAGCATCAGCCTGTGAACCAAAGGGTCGTCAGCTTGATTCCCCCATCAGAGCACATACCTGAGTTGCAGACCAGGTCCCTGATAGGGGGCGCATGACAGGCAACCACACATTGATGTTTCTATCCCTTTCTTTCTCCCTCCCTTCTGCTCTGTCTAAAAATTAAAAAATAAATAAATAAAATATTTTTAAAAAGAAGCAGGTCCATTTTTAATTTTTTTGAGGAAATTCCACGCTGTTTTCCAGAGTGGCTGCACCAGTATACATTCCCACCAACAATGCATAAGGGTTCCCCTTTCTCCATATCCTCACCAGCACTAGTTTTTTGTTGATTTATTAACGATAACCATTTTAGCAGGTATGAGATGGTATCTCATTGTGGTTTTAATTTGTATCTCTTTCATGGTTAGGGATGTCGAGCATTTCTTCCTATAACTATGGGCATATGTTGTCTGCAAATAATGCCATTTTACTTTCTCCTTTCCAATTTGGATGATTTTTGTTTCTTCTTCTTGTCGGCTATGACTAGAACTTCCAGTACTTCGTTGAATAAGAGATACTGGTAACTGTTGTACAAATGTTGCCACATAGGTGTAAGCTAATCATCCACGATATGCCTTTCTAATAATGATAACACTAGCTGCAATAGGGCACAATATTGTTGAAATTCTGAATCATTTATTTGTAAAATGGCTATGTTTTCAGTCCCACAGAATATAATGAAATCAATATAAATTTACAGTATTGAAGAAATAATTTCTCTTCATTTTCCATTAGATTGTTTTGGTTTATTTTTATTTGCATAAAAAATTAGGATAAATCCTCAATGACTCCACATTGTCTAAGGAATAAATTATAGGCTTCTTGTCTTGATATTAAAATTTACCAAAATTTGGGCAAATAATGACCTTGAATGGATCTTACTGCCACACATAAGCATTGGCCTCAAGATGATTATCAGATATAACTACTATTTACTGAGATCTAAAATTAGAAAGTTTAAACTATTTTGAATTCTCACAGTGACTTCGAAGTAGTTATTATTTTCAGGGGTGTCCAACCTGCGGCCCGTGAGCCACTTGTGGCCCAACATATAATCATAAATTTGCTTAAAATATTATGAGATAATTTTGTGATTACATGTTGCAATATATTTAATGTGTGACACAAGACAACTCTACCTCTTCCAGTGTGGTGCAGAGATGCCAAAAGGTTGGACATCCCTGATTTATACCTTTTTCACAGATAGAATACAGACTTTTAGATGAAGAGTAATATAAATGAGATCACAGGAAGTTTCAGAGCTAGAATTTAATATCAAGTGTCCTTACTCCAAAGTCTAAACTCCTTTCACAGAAGAATACTACCTCAAAATTACATTGTTTAATGAAAAATTAGAGCCTATACTCCATTAGTACTGGGGCATATTTCAGTCTCTTGTACCCAACTTATGTTAGCAGAGACCCATGTCTTAGTTCACATGCATACCCATATCTCAAGCTATATGTGAAATAGTCTTTCAGTAGATTTCAAAGCTTAGTTTTCTGTCACCATAGTTTATTCTTCCCAGTTGGCTGGTGTTAATTTTGATGATAAAAAAAAAAAGATGTGGCGTGGGCACATTTAAAATTCCCATTTCTCCTCTAGCCAATTACTGTCATCTCATATACATACTTATCAACAAAGGGTACCCTAGGTTAATGCATTTCACTTAAGGATATAACCATGCAACCCAAGGCTCTTGGGAGCTGGAATGAACCCATTTAAGAAGCTTAATAGTAATTTATGCCTAAGGCCTCATCCCAGTCTTTTATATCAAGATATTGTTATTCTAGGTTCATTTATGCTGGAAGCCCAACCCACCGTCTTCATAATCTAGTTTATCACAGTGAATTCCAAGATAGTGGATTTGATTCTTCTATAGGGTAAACTGAGGGAAATGTCCTTGAATTCTGCTTGAGAAGAAGTTTTAGACCTGAATTTGCACATATGTAAGGAGTCCAAGTATGAGAGTCATGAGATTTAGAAAATATTATTTTATGTGAATTATAGCATAAATGTATTTTGAAATGTTTAAGGAGAGAGCCACTGCTTTCATCAATTTCAAGAAGATATCTGGACCCTCCCTCTAAATTAAGAACCACTGCCTTAAAGTTAAATATGTAGCCAAAACTTCCCTGACTTTTATGCTTCTACTGCCAATTCAATTACTTTGATAGACAGGTGGTTGCCAAACAAGTCTATGGATGTCAATCTGGGTGTGGTGAAGTATTAGTGTAATTCCAATATGAAATATGCAGTTCAGAACAGATCATAAGGTTGAGAAAACACAGAAATATGTAAATAAGACCTTGGTAATAATGAAGTGCCAGGGTACATACCAGTAAGTTCTGTAAAGCATTATCTGAAGAATAAAGAAATCTTGGTCTTTATAGGATATTCTCACAAACAGTAGACTGACTGTTATCAGGGAAAGACATATCCCTAAGAATAGTAACCCTTTTTTTGAATACTTAATTGTCTTCCCTGAAGAACTGTGATCTCATTCAAACATTTGTAGATCCCCTCCTTTATAGAATTCTGGCATTTCTTCTAAACAAAGTAAAATAGAATTCAGTATTTGCAGAACATTACACACTAAACAGAAAAGAAAAACACAGACCTTTTCATACTGTAGTTTTCTTTTGTCTTGACGGTAACTTTATAAAAGCATATTAATGTGATAAATGGGATATAATGGGCATCTGAAGTTGTATGATTCTCTGCAACTGTATGACTATGCCATGATAACACAGTTAATCCAGTTTACTCGTTAATAATACCATGTCCACTCAAACTCCTACCACAAAGCTCTTAGCACTCATGTCTTATTTTGCTATTATTAGTTTCCACTTCTCTTCATTCCATAATACGTTTCATTCAAATCCTATTCTATAGAATTCATTTCCGCATTTATAATGCCACTTACTGTATCATCACTCTAGGTCACAAGTTCCCTTTGTACAGGATATTATATTACTGTATTACCATAGATGGCATTTATAATGTGGGATGCACATGAAAAAATTATCTTGCTTTTACACACACATACACAGATTATAAAAAACAGTGGGTTTAATGCTATGCATACTAAATTCAATCATAATTATTTTATTGACCTGTCTGTTATCAGAAGAAATGATGAGAGGGCAGGGAAATGGGAATGATGGTCAAAGACCATATATGGGGGACTCATGAACAAAGTTAAGGGGGGTTGGGTCCAGGGTGGGAGAGGATGGAGTCGTGGAGGGAAATGAACAAAAGTGTACTTGGGCAACAAAAAAAATTTAAGTAATGAAATTTAACTAAGGAATCTTTCCTATATTTTTTGGACCACACAAATGAGGTGAAAGCCAAAAAATTGGTGGGTGAAGGCCATGGAGTATTTGTAACAATTTACATTCCTAAGTATAAAAAAATCCATGTTCACTTTATAATTTTGAAAATACACATAGATAATTACACATATATATGTACATGCACACACACCATATATGCATGTTTATATGAAGAAAAGAAAATAGCCCATGTAGGCATAATGATCTTTTAATATTTTGGAACATTTCGTTCCAGTTATCTTTCCTACATATTATATGCAAACCCATGCACATACACATGTATATACATCAAGCGTGACCCTACTATTATTGGCTGTATAGTACCAATCAATTTATGTAACTTCAAAAACCTTGGAGTATTCTTTTTTAAAAGGGGAAACTAACTTTTCCTACTTCAAAGAGAAATTGTGAGATTCAAATTGGTAAATGTAAAGCACTTGGAATATTCCCTGGCACATAGTAAGTGTCAGTTGTGGTTATAATTATTATTACTGTTATTATTGTAAATTTAGTCTATGTCCAATATCTATATCAATAGGCTTTCTCAGTGTCTTTATTTTTTAGGACTCAAAAATACCCTGCTCTTGGATGCATCATGATTTGTTTTGCCTGTACAATTTCTGGAGTGATTTAAATGGTTTCTAATTTTTTGTACTTGATAATACTGTAATGAGTATCTTTTTTACAAACTTTTTTTGTTACGCCTTTATTTACTTTGAATAGATTCCTGGAGGTAGAATTATTATGTCTTAGATGGTTAAAAATCTTCGTTACTATATTGGGTTTTCTGTATTTTCCTCTCATCTGGCTTGTTGTTATCATTCAGAAATGATTTATTTTATACAAATAAATATTTCTTGGTAGTAATCAATTTGTTATTTCAGGAGGTCTTTTAATATACACAATCTGAAAATTATAATAAGATGGCAAATAACTAGCTGTCTCTCACATTTCTTTCCCTGGAACTCTATTCATTACTGCTGAATATCTTCCTTACTCCTTTATTAAGCACATGATTCTCCGTATGTACCAAAGGCTTTAGTAACTTATTAAATGCATTTATACCCATGGTTTAGTGTAAAATGTGTATAAACTTGGGATAAATAGTTAATATTTTAACAGAAGGAGTCCTCAAGTTTGGTGCTTACTTTCTGTTCTTAACTTTACACCTTAAGGAAGTAGAAGAAAAAGAAGAAGAAAAAAACTAAACCCAAAGTGAGCAAATGGAAATAAATAACAAATATTAAAGCAAAAATAAATAAAATAGAAACCATAAAAACAATTAAAAAGGTCATAATAATTGAGAGCTGTTTTTTATAAGGTAAATTTGACAAGACAATAGGGAGACTAAGAAATCTAAGACTAAAACAAATAAAATCAGAAATGAAAGAGAAGACAAAATACATAATTTCATTATTAAAAGTTCTTGGCAAATCATGTAGAGAAGGAACATACTTCAACATAATAAATGCCGTATATGATAAACACATAGGTGATGCCACACTCAGTGGTGGAAGATTGAAAGCTGTCCCTCTGGGATCATGAAAAATATAGTGTTTCCAACTCTCACTGCTCATATTCAACATTGTACTATGTCTTCGAGCAGTCAAACAAGGAAAGTAATAACATTTATATTTCCATTGGAAAGGAAGACATAAAATTATCTCTTTTTGCAAATGACATGAACTTACAGGGAGGAAATCCCACTGAATCCACCAAAAAAATCACTAATCAACAAATGTAGTAAAGTTGTAAGATACAAAATCTACACACAGAATTCACTTGTGTTTCTACACAAAACAAAATAGATTTTTAAAAAAATACCATTCACAATAGTAACAAAAACAATAATTCTACAAAAGCAAATGTAAAGATATCCTGTTTGCATAGATTAAAATAATTAATTTTGTGTGGTAAGTGTCCATACTATCCAAAATCATCTATAGATTTGGTTCAATTCTTATCAAAATTCCAAAGGTGTTTTTCAAAGGAATAAAAAAAACCCAACTATACTCAAATTTGTATGGAACACCCCAAAAACTCAAATAGCCAAAGAAATCTTGAGAGCAAAGCTGGATACCTCACACTTTCTGATTTCAAACGGTACCACAAAACTAAAATAACCAAAACATTTTGATTTTGACATAAAAGAGGAAACACAGACAAATGGAACTGAATCAAGAGCCTAGAATTAAACACTGGATTTTACACTACTCACAAAAAATAAATCAAAATAGATAAAGACTTAAACATAAGACCTGAAATTGCAAAATTACTAGAAGAAAAGAGGAGGAGAGCTCCATGACATTATTAGTCTTGGGCAATCATGTTTTTGGATATGAGACCAAAGTATAAACAACAAATGCAAAAAATAATGGCAGATTAGATCAAAATAAAAAGCTTCTGCAAAAGAAAGTAAACAATCAACGAAATAAAAATTAAACCTGTGGAATAGGAGAATATCTTTGCAAACCATATACCTAATAATTGGTTAATATTCAAAACACACAAACACCTCTTACAACTCAATATCAAAAACATTTTAAAAACCCAATTAAAAAATGAGCAAAGGATCTGAGCAGACTACTTCCCAAAGAAGACATACAAATGGCCAACAAGTACACTAAAAGTTACTTGATTTGACAAATCATCAGGAAAATTAAAATCAAAATGACAATGAGATTTCACCTCACATGTCTTAAAATGGTTATTATCAAGAAGACAAAAGATAACAAGTGATGGTGAGAATGTGGAGAGAAGGGAACACTTATGCACTATAGGTGGAATGAAATTGGTACAATCATTTTGAAAATAATATGGAAGTTCTTCAAAAAATTAAATACAGAATTATAATACGATCCAGAAATCCCACTTCTGGGTATATATCCAAAGAAATTAAGTCAGTATCAAAGAGATATCTTCACTCCCAAGTTCACTGCAGCATAATTAACAATACCCAGATGATGGAAAAAACCTAAACAGCTATCTATGGGTGAATGAATAAAGAAAATGTGAGATATAAATATGATGAAATACTATTCAACCCTTAAATAGAGAAAATCCTGGCTTTTGTCACAACATAGACAACACTGAGGGTATTATGCTATGTCAAATAAGTCAGAAAGAAAAAGATAAATTCTGTCTGATCTCACTTATATGTGGATATGTAGAATCTAAAAAATCTGAACTCTCCCTGCCCATTGTGGTTTGGTTGGTTGGAGCATTGCCCCATGCATCAAAATGTCACAGGTTTATTTCCCGTAAGGCAGATACCTAGGTTGTGGGTTCAGTCCCAGTTCAGAACCTGTATGAGAGGCAACCAATTGATGTTTCTCACATTGATGTCTCTCTCTCTCTCTCTCTCTCTCTCTCTCTCTCTCTCTCTCTCTCCCCCCCTCTCTCTCTCCTTTCCTCTCTCTGCAAAAATCAATGGATTTTTATCCTCAGGTCAGGATTTAAATAATAAAAATAATAAAATAAAATAATAAAGCCAAACTCATAAAAACAGTGAGTAGACTGGTGGTCTACTATCAGGAGCTAGTGGAGGGGGAAATGGGGATAGGTTGATCAAAGGGCACAAACTTTCAGTTATAAGATGAATAATTTGGGGGATCTAATGTACAGCATAGTGATTGTAGTTAACAATACTGTATTATATATTTGAAAGTTCTAGAATAAATCTCAAATGTTCTTACCTCACTAAGAAATGGTCATTATGTGATGTGATGGAGTTGTTAGGTAATGTTACGGTGCACTACAATACTTAAGTGTACTAATGAACATCTTTTCTACCTTAAACTTTCAGAGTTTCATATGTCAATTATATCTCAATAAAGCTACAATAAAGACAAGCAAGCGATGGTGAATACACATTATTTTCTGAATTTATGCAATTAAAGGATACATGTCAAGTATATGAGGTCTGTTCTGAAGGGATTAAGCCATGTACAATGAAAAATAGTGACATTTATTAAAGATACAAAACACATGGGACATAGGAAAATTATTCCTCAGTCTTCGAAGTAGGCACCTTGGGCCTCACACAGTTCTCCCAATCACCATCAGCTGCCTTGTTGTATTTTCCTGAATCTCAATGATCTGAAAATTCTTCCCTTTTAAAGGTGGTTTTAGTTTTGGGAAAAGCCAGAAGTTGCAGGGCACCAAATCTGGGCTGTAGAGGGGCTGAGGCACCTGGGTGATTTGATGTTTTGCCAAAAAACTCTACATGAAATATGATTCATGAACAGGCATGTCGTTGTGATGAAGCTACTAATCACCAATTTTCCCATAGATACAACCTTCTGAATCATCTGAATAGTTTCCATGGAGGAGTGTTCAAACAATGCAAAATTTGATGCAGATTCATTGTTCTGCTCACTCAGTCATTTTGGATGTGAACTCCACACAGTACACACACACACTGAGAGAGCAAAATCCAGATTCTCTGACAAAACCTTAAGAGGTTGGCTCTAAGTAGTGGCTACTTTCCCCTCACTGAGTGCCCTACAGACTGCAATTTCAACAAAGCAGAAACCTTCCAGACCTATTTCAACAGAACTGGTCTCAGTTCACAGACCCTCATCAAAAGGCTCTGAAGAGAAATGAGGCAAATACAGGGAAGGGCATAGAGGCTGAAAGAGGGAGGCCAACCCCAGAGAGCCTCAGCTCTTTACAAGCTGCCATCAGCTCCAAGTAGGAAAGAGCGGACTCTTTTACACAGATTTGCCCCTTACATCAAATGGACAACTAATACTTCAAAAGCTATTAGCTACTGGAAATAATTTGTGACAGACCAAGATATGTGGGGCGAGATTGGGGGAACACACTCACCAACTTCCTTGAAATCTGAACATATCCAACCAAGAGAGATACAGGGGACCCATTCTCCCAGTTGCAGAAAAAGTCTTCTCAGAAACAGATGGGTCAGTGGCTAGGCTAAGACCAATTTTAGGACCACAGATAAAGCAGATGTAAGAAGTGCTTGCAGTATTTTCAGTCATTAGTTAATCATCTTCTGGGCCTTGTGCTGATAAAAACCCAGCAGTGCAGAACAGCAAGGACCATCATGGATGCACCAAGCTGGAAGGACACAGTTACAGACTATGGATCTCTTGTAGTTTTGAACAGGCTGCCTAGAGCTAGATGGGGACAGCATCTAACGTAGCTTACACCAGTTTCAGAAAGCACCAGAGTCATACCCAGAAGGAGAACCCAACAGGCAAACACTACTCTCTGCTGAGACAAATTCCACTTTGTTCTTTTTCATTATTGGAATTACCCTTTCTTTTGTATAGTTTTTTAATATTTTTTTTTGTTTTTCTTCAAATGTTTTCCTATTTTTTCACTATTTTTATTTCAAATCTGATGTTTTACTCTACCCATTTCTTATTCCATTTTGCATTTTTCTTTCCATTTCTTATTTTCATTTTAAATTTTATTTTCCCATTCTTTGCCCTTTTGTGTTGATTCTGTGCTTCTAATACTTACTCATTAGTTCTCCTCCCTCCATCCTCTCACAATCATTATTTTAGTCATCTCATATTTTCTTCTATAATATTGAAAGATAATATAATTATTCTCTTTCCAACTTTATTTTTTTGCTGATTTATCATTGTTATTGCTGTTGTTGGGGATTTTTTTTCTGGTGAGGGTTTTGTTTTCTGTATTGTTTTG
>PVJD01008673.1:0-60479 GCA_004026545.1 Mormoops blainvillei
GAACTCACAAATTCTTTTTTATTTTTTTAAAGATTTTATTTATTTTTTTGAGAAATGGGAAGGGACGAAGAAAGAAAGGGTGAGAAACGTAAATGTGCAAGACCCCAACTAGGGACCTGGGACCTGGCCTGAAACACAGGCATGTGCCCTGACTGGGAATCAAATCAGCGACCTTTCGGTTTTCAGGGCAGCACTCAATCCACTGAGCCACACCAGCCAGGGCATAGAACTCACAAATTCTAATGGGGATTCTGACAAGAAATAAGGAAGCAAATACTTAATTTCATATAGGTAGTAAAAGTATACTGGAAGAAAAATAGTATCAGTTTCTAGAGAGTGGAAAGGGTAGGCAAGGAAGGCTTCTTGGTGACATTTATGCACAAGGGGACAAGGGAATGAGAGAGCCATCTGGAGAAAGGGCATCTCAAACAGACAGAACTGCAAGTGCAAAGGCCCTGGGGCCTGCTTCATAAGATTAAACGGCCTAAAGGCTTCTGTGGCTTACGTGGAACAGGCGAGAGAGTGAGTGGTAGAAACTGAAGTTGGTGGGATAACTCGGAGGGGTGAAGGAAATCTTAACAGTGAGCGGGGAGGAGTTTGGATGTACTCACAGAGCACCGGGAAGCCATTGCAAGGCTCCAAGCTGAAGTGACACGGTCTGCTTTGTTTTTTAACGGGGTCGCTCTGGCTGCTAGGAGACTGGAGGATTGGGGTGAGCCTCAGGGAGACCAGGTTAAACAGCACTAAGTGAATTTAAATGTCACCTATCAGACCCTTACTTAGCTTGTGCTCTTAAAAACTGTCCTCCACTGTCCCAAATACAAAGCAAATCATCCAAAATCTGGAGCGGAAGCTTTTACCATCTACCCTCCAATGGTTACTTACCACGTGCCGGGCACCTGTTATCTCAGTGAATCTTCACAACCACCCTGTTTCACTCCCATTTAATGGAGCAACAGCGGCTCACAGGTGAAATGCCCAAGGTGATGGCTAGAAAAAAGCAGGGTGGAATTAGAGCACGATTCATCTCACCCCAAAGTCCTAGCCCCCCATCAGCGCCAGTCCAACAGTCTGTAGGTAATCGGCAGCCCTAACCCTTCCCCTCCCCCAGCACCCCGAGAGGTCTTTCTCCAGCTTCACTCTGAGAGGGCCGTGGGCACCAGTTCCCCGGGAGGCTCTGCCTGGGGACTAACGCATGCCACACTCCGTGTCGGCCAGCAGATGGCGCCAGAGCCACGTCGCCATCCGCAGAACCTGGGGGCATTGGCAGGGGTGGGGCACGTTCCTTGCCTAGGCCTCTTCTCCCAAACATCCCTGGTTCTTGAAGCCCCACCGAGTGCAGCATCTGTGTGCACACACGAGCCATTGGTTCCTGGGCCATGCACCCTCAGGGGAACTGACAAAGGTCACACTGGGAGGTGGGTTCCTGGGCTCCACCCCAAGCTCTGCAGCCGACTCACTGGGTGGCCTTGGGCAAGGTCTCTGGGCGTCAGTTTCCCCTTTTATGAACTGAGAGGGTGGCTGGCCAGGCTGACCACCCAGTGGCGTCCCTACCACGTCATTACCTAGTCTCCCTGCTCGTGGTTGAGTGACTGCAATGAGGGGCTAACTGCATGTCTGCTTGAAACAGACTGAAAGAGTCCGGAGAGAAGCCAGGGAAGGGGGCGTCCAGGCCGGAGGACGTCCAGCTCATAGGCCGCCTGCAGACCCGCTTGAAGGAGAGAGAGGAGATCATCAAGCAGCTCACGGTGGGGCTGGGGGTCGCCAAGGTCCTGGGGGCGGAGGGCACTCACTTGGCACCTGGCATTTTACTGGTGCTCCAGTTTTAATACTGATAAACATAAAATCACCTTACAAAAACCCTTGGCTGTTTTTCCTATTGTATAAAAAATACATACTTAAAAAAATTAACACAGGAAAATAGGAAGCAAAAAAGTCACTCTACTCCCAAGCCGCAGGGCATCTGCCCACTATTGATATTGATTTGGTGTTTTTAACCAACAGAATTCAGGAAGACCTAGAATGGCTTGCCTTATGTTTGAATTTTAGTAGGTTCAAGCAAGCCAATTATTCTTTATTGACCTCCCTTCTGTAAAAATGACCACCTGTTGTCCAGTTAGCAAAGCCACCCCTTAGACCCCACCAAGGTCTGATGGCCATTTCTTTGAAATGCCCCTCCCCCCATCCACTCCTGCCCATTCATTCACTCAGTGCACAGAGTGGACTTTGACCATTGCTTTAGGCTCTAACCCAGCCTCACCATGCTCCATGCTATGGTCAAAATTTCCTTATAGCGCTCCATTGGACAGCCCCAATGCCTTACAATCAGCTCTGGGGACGGGGTGATAGAGTCACTCCTGTCAGTATGGCCCACAGAAGAGAGCTCATTAGCCACAACAGCAGTCCAGGCGGTTCCCACCATCTACCTCCACAACCTTGATCCGAGCCGGAAAGCTTGTCGCATGCACAGGGAAGAGTCCATCGTCCTCCCCCTTACTTGACTGAGACTTACCCCGTTACGCTGACCTCAGTTACCAGAGTGATCTTGTGAAAATATAAGTGAGACCACAGCACAGCTCTGTTCGGCACCACCTGAAGCTTCCCACCTTTCTTAGAGTAAAACCCATGGCCTTCCAGTGGCTCGCAGAGCTGCACGCCCTCCCACAAACGCACCCACTAACCCTAACCCTCTCGTATCTCAACTCCCAACCCTGCCTGCCTGCTCCCCGGCCACACTCTTTCATGTCAAAGCATTAATGGGACAATCAGGAAAGCTTTACCACATATTTAGTGTCATGAAAATTACATGATACTAATAAGGAATCCTCATTTGCTAAGTGTGGCAAAGGTATTGTGGTTTTATTTTCTGGAGTCCTTATCTCTTAGAGACATTGATGTTTTTACAGATGAAATTGTACAGTGACTGGAATTTGCTTTAAAAATAATATTGAAGGAAAGAAAAACATGGACAATGGCACATATTAATAAGACTGGTTATATAGTGATTGTACCTGGGGGTCTTTCTTTGCTTCAATTATTAATTTTCTGTACTTTAATCATTAATTTTCTTCAGTAGACTCTTCTCAGATGCTAAGAGTACCTGGATTTCTAACTTCCCTAAGGCATTCCAGATAGGCTTGTCCTTTTCTTTGTTACAAAAGGGGCTGGGGACACAAAGACCCAGGAGTAAAAGTGCTTCCTCAGAGCGTCAGTGGATGGCAGCTTGATTCCCACTGGCTGCCCCTGCCGGCCCCAACCCCCTCACCCCCCACCATCCTGGCCCGAGCCCTGGAATTTCCTACTCTTTGTATTTCACCCTCACACAGCTAATCCAGTCCTGTGTGGTTAGGCTCATTTAGACTCAGTTGTACTGTTTTTCTAGGAGGAGAGACGATTTCACTATGCAGCGCTCCCTAGCGCAATGTCCCATCGGAATCGGTCCTTCTCTTTCAATCCTCACCCAGGGTATTTGACCCCTTCCATGAAGGTAAATTGGTTCTTCTGGTTCCAGTGCATTACACAGTTCTGCTGGTTTCATTTTTCCTAAGGTAACTGCAGCCTATTTATCAATGGCTGGTAGACATTCAAAGGGACACTCATGGCAAATCAGACCCACAGAAAATAGTCCAAATGATTAAGCAGTGTTTATATCTAGCTAGGAAGATGATGTATATTTTGTAATGGGTTTTTGTATTCTCCTAATTTTCTATAAATAAATGTGTCACTATTAATAGTGGCTATAATAATGATTGGTGGTAGGAAAGAGAGAGAGAAGAACAGGAATCTTCCACTTCTTAATATTATTCCTTAAATATTTTTGGAATTTGTTACAATGAGAATAGTCACATCCAAATCTCTCATCTGCTATCACAAATCCTAAAAGTGCTAAAAAAAATTGTATTTTTTATAGCTCACAGAATAATAAACCTAACCTAAGCTGAACTGATGAGAGATTTTAATTTTTATGTATACCTCCTAGTGTGACAAAATGTAAGTTTCATTTCAGAAATATTCATGCATTTGTGACAGGATGAGTCCAGCCCCTTCTGGGGGTGCTATGTGACATTTTAAAATCCAAAAAGATTTTGAATTACAAAACAGGAATTTTAGATAAGAGATTGTGAATATGTGTGTGTTTTTAAAACACCAAACAGATTAGAGGAAAAAGTACTTTAAACAAATAATATGGAAGTATATAAATGAAAGCATTGCCTCGTCCCTTACATAGTTCTAGGAGGGTGGGCATGGGTCACGGCTACAACAGTGCCCCTTTGGGGTGATTCTGAGAGGCCTTTCCCTGAATACAAACAGAAAAAGAAGATGGAGGAAGTGCCCAGCCGAGTGGTCAGCGTGCCAAACCTCGCCTCCTATGCAAAGAACTTTCTGAGCGGAGATCTGAGCTCCAGGATCCACGCCCCGCCAATCACCAAGTCACCCAGCTTGGACCCAAGCCCCAGTGGTGGCCGGCCTTACAAACCCACCCAGTCTCCAGATGTGAAAACTGCCACCAGGTAGGAGGCAGAAGCTGTGATTCCATGTTCCCGTAATAGGAGGAAAATCGGGACTCCGTTCTGGCACCTGTTACATACCCGGCATTTGGGCCAATATAAGGACTAGCAAACCAAGCCCAGCCTTGGAAAACTTACAGTTCAGCCAAATGGGAAGATTGTATAAGAGCAGAGAAATATACCATTCTTTAGAAGAAGGACTATTCCTGGTACCAAATTCCAAATTCCAGAAAGCCTTTTCTTAAATTTTTAAATGGATGATTAGACAAGGGACACTGAATCACCTAGCTGACAACTTCAGTGTGGGTTACACAGAAAATGGACTCTCATCATCTGGCCTTGGGGCCTGGGTTCAAGTTCCGGTCCTCCTCACTTGAGCTGTGTGACCTTGGGCAGCTTACTTGACCTCTGGGGGTCACTGTTCCCTCGCCTCTAAAGTGAAGATAACACAGCACCTATTTCGTCAGACCGATGTAACAGGTTAAAGGAATTAATCCATGGGATGTGCTTAGCATGGGGCATGGCATAGAGGCACTCAGTATATTTCCACTATTATCATTAAGGCTAGTTCTCAAGATTTATTGTATCCCGTTGGCATGTGAAAGCCTCTTACGCTGTGGGTTTGTTTGATCATGCATGACGATCTCCGATTCCGCCTTCCTGTCCCTCCAGAGAGCCTCGCAGCGTGCTTCTTTTCCACAAAAGTGACTTTTCCTTTTCTTAGTTCTCCCTCTTATGCTGTCTCCCATTTGGAGGCAAAATTTTAAGTTCTGGGCTTTGAAGTTTGCATTTCAGAAAAGGCCACTCCTCAAATATTCCTTTTCCTAAGGCCCTGCCTACCCGTGGCTATTTGGACAAACGGGGCAGCATCCATCTTAATGAGTGTTGAGCTGGAAGGACCCCTGGCAGTCAGTTATTGAATGAGTCCAGCCCTTTGTTTCCGCAGCTAAGGAATCTGAGGCCGGGGGCCCCCAGCACAGTCCTGCATTAAATGCAGAGCCAGCTCACGGGTTCGTAATCATACATCCCTGTCTAAGGCCGTGTTCCCACTGTTTTATGTGAAGTTCCAGAATTGCAGGTAGAGACCATTCAGCCACAGGCAGACACCATACTTATCTGCTTACTGTTTCCCCTTTTCCATTTATTAGCCGCATTGTGATGCTAGAACACAGTACCTAACTTTTAAGAAGCCATAAATTGTAATGCTGTGTTGACCAGCTGTTTCTTTCACCTTTTTTCTCTTTCTTTTGTTCCTTATAAAAGTAAATATTTGAGCCAAACTGACAATGTATGTTGGGGAGCGAGATCTGAAATGCTCCTCTTCTACCTTTCTTATGGATTTTGTCTATCGTTTAATTTGTGCCTGAAATAAATTTTGCAAATACACCTCATTGTCTTAAGTGGAACAAAAGAGAACCTTGTTTTCAAAACAGGAATTAGAGGTTCTCTCCCCGTCCCTGTCTTCAGCCCTGGTTTCCGGATACTATGTTGGCCAGTTATTTTCCAGTACCTTTTGAAGAGTAAAGGAGCAGTTATCGTTCCCTGAAAAGATGGTGGGGTGTTAAGTTGTTTACTGAGTAATTTTCAAAATCATGTAAACCTTTTTGTTTGCTTGTTTTTAGGACACAGGATGATGAAACAGCTCAACCCAAAGAAGTCCAGCAGAAACTGGGCTCTGCCCACCAGGAATGGTTTACCAAGTATTTTTCTTTCTAATTTGATCCTTGGGATCCATCACAAAGAGGATGTTTGAGAAGCATTTCTTTTAAAACATCTGACTGAGGGAATGAACTAAAAAAACAATCTACCAAATACCTTGCTTTGTAACATGATTTGCATACAATAGCTAAAACAGATTTTGGCATTGACAGTTCATGCTCATTCATTATGACACCAGGTCATTAAAAAGTTCTTGACATTAGGATAAAACGAACCAGTGTTGTCAAAAAGCATCATAGGAAGGTGTTACTAATGTTACCAATGATCCACCCATTGTACGCCTATATGTCCCTAAGACTGCCCTCCACTTGGTGGTTCCCACTGTCTGCTTTTACAGTGACTTCATTTTCCCTTAGGATGCAAGTCAGGTCGACTTGAAAAGTGTTTTTATGTAAGTGATGTAATTCAAAATGCACATCTAACCTCAATAAGAAGATGAATAAAACAAAGTTCCGAATAACCAGGAAAGCCAATTAAAAAACAAAACAAGCAAATCAAGACCATGGCATACTTGGATTAAGTAGTTTGATTTTCTAATCCAGGACATGGAGTTGATAATAGAGAGGATAACACCTACCTCAAAATGGGGCTTTATGAGGATTAAGCAAATGTGGGCAATGGCCCCAATCACGCATTGGGATTATGCACTGCCAGGGTTCTTCTGTGAATAACCGAAAATACACCTCAGTTTCAGTGAGTGCAACATCCACTTGGCCATTTGTGAAGATTTTGAGATTATCTGTTCTTTCAAGACAAAGATCTACTGAACCTCTGGGAAGGGGGCGTGGCCATTCACGGTGCTGACCTCACCATCAGGCCACACTGAACTGTCTGACCCTCTGAGGAAGCAGTGCGATTTGACAAGATTCAACACATCTTTAAATGGGCAAAATAGGTTCTCAATCCGTTGGTGCTGGCCCAGCCACGTGGCCCATAAACAGTTGTTTATTCTATGCATTGTCAGATCTTTGCTCTTTGAATAAAACTTTAAACAACTGGGCAATAAGAATTGTCGTGACCTGTCTTGATTTTCCAAAGGGTGAAATGAGGTGGCACCTGAACTTGGAATTATCGTAAGCTCACACTGACCTCAATCAGATCATCTTCAAATAAAAAGTGGCTGCTTACATGCTCATTTCATTTTGAGAGATATGCAATTACAACTCAAAAGTCGTAATTTAAAGGTAAGTTTACTATCGAATCAAAAAATATATGACCCCAGTAAGGTACTTTTTAAAATGCAAATAGTTGTTACCATACATATATAACATGCCATATTATTTTTCAGTATTAAGTATGTTTTAGTCATCTATTTCCTGTTTAGAGTGAGCATGACAGGATTATGTCAGTATTTTGTGTTTTAAAGACTACATATAAATAGTTCTAGTGTACATTTGTTTGTTGAGACATTTCCCCACCACCCTGCAATTCCTAATGGCTAGCAAAGCAGGCCTCACTCATTCTACTGTCCTGTAAAACTCAAGGTCACGCCTGCTAAAGGAGTCAAGTGGAATTGACGCTCTACATCTGTTTTGACTGCTTACTTGTCTCAGGTAAGTGAAAGATCTTGTTAAATTTGTAGATTCTACCCAATCATTACATACTCGTTAACTAAATCTTTACATACTTTTACCACTTTTTCTTTAGGACATACTACTTGAGCATTGGAGTAAAACGTCAAAGGATACGTGCCTGATCTTTTTGTTTGGTATGACCAAATTACCTGTCCAGAGGGTTTCTAGCAATTTACACCGCGACCAGCAGTGAGTGACATCCTCTCTCTCTGTACGCTAGGTAATATTAAGAAACCCACTTTGATAAAAACAATCTTCTTGGTTTCTTTTGCATAACCCATCCCATCAATCTCTCGAGAGCAGAGTGGTCCAGAGATGAGTGATGGTGTGGAGGGAACAGCAGAGACAAAGAGAAACGAACAGCTCAGGACTGAGTTGGGAGGGAGGAACAACAGGACTGGATGATAAATCTCTAGGGTATATTAAGACAGAAGGAAGGGTTAACATATCCCTACAACTGGAGCAAAACTGGGAATATTGCTGCCAATCATTAATTTAACTGGGGTAGAAAAGAATTCACCCAATCAATCACTAATACCGTGCACCTGAGCCCCTATTAACTGCTCTATCGTTGATGCAAATTCCAGCAAAGCAGTCGTGACTGAAGCTACTTGGCCTCCACTCAACCTATGTCATAGAATTGCCCCCACCTAGGAGCGAGACAGGTGCGAGAAACGTATAGGGGATACCTAGGCTGTTCCGCTGGAGACCACCGGAAACACACCTGTAGCTGAAGACAGGTTTATTACTTGCTGCATAGAGGGAACAGGTTCATCACGTTGGGGCTTCTTGGAAAGGCCTTAGAAACTATTTTAAGATTCCGGCACTGGGTAATTTCAAGGGGTCCAAGAAAACAGGGATTCACTCGGGACTGGATGCTGTCAGAAGGTGGGGGCAATTCTATGACTAGGTTGTTAAATCTTATCTATAGGGAGCACAGACTAGGGGGAGGAAAATGCTGTAAATGGTTTTAAAAAAAAACAAAAACTCATTTTAGCCATGAGGATGTTTGGTTATTTGGGGGGTAGCACAGTGACTTGTTTTTTCTGTTTAGACAAAATTATGAAGTGGTTTTGGTGCCACTTTATCATGGTCTCAGAGCAACTGAGAGATTCCACCCATCTCTCAAGAGCAGAGTGGTCCAGAGATGTGTAAGAGCAACTGGAGAGGAAGCAGAAGCCAGGACGAGCCTTGAGACTAGGAAGCAGGACTGACGGCTGTGAAAGGAGGGCCAAGATTTGGGCAAAAGGAAGAGCTCTGAGGGAGTTTTGGCCAGGCCGATGGGAGCTCCAGAGCAAGGACTGCCCACTAAGGGGGACCTGTGTCGGGCAGAAACGAGTTGGCCCCAGTACCCACACTGTGCCCGGTCCCACCTGGAAGAGCACGAATGCAGCGGGTCCCCAAAGGCGGGAGCTTTGGCAACTGCATTTCTCGCCACAGGTCTCTTGAAAGAACTGAGCAGCACTCCTCTGTGGCCTCCAGAGGCCCAGGCCTGCACAGGAACGCTGACATTTAGGGGTTGTGTAGGAGCGGAAACAGAAAAGGGGAGATGTCTTAAAAGAGGACGAGTTCCAGTAAAGAAGGTGAAGTGTCCATTTGATAAGGCCACAGCGAAGTGGCTGATAACTGTCACCAGCACAGTGGTGGTCATATGGGAGGGAGATGGCAGCCTGGAGTAGAAGGGCAAGGGGAGGAGCTGCAGACACAGGTGAGGGGCAGCCGCTCACGCACGGAGGGGGCTGTAGAACACAGGTCACAATCTCCTGTGTGCAGTACGGAATGCTCCAGTAGATGGACGACGCTGGGACTGAGGGGTTAAGTCCTAGAGAAGGCAACTGGCCTGGGACCCGATCACTTGTGGAAACACTGGTCTGACACAGGGCAGCACTTCAGCTGGTGGAACAGGAAGGGGAAAAAATGACGCCCTGAAGATCTGGGTAGGTTCCTCATAGTGGGACTGAGAAGATGAGGGAAATCCCAGATGTTGGCTTGTAATTTTCTCACTGAAGGAGAGTTTTCTACAATCATCAACCAGCAACATGTCATCAGAAGTTAATATATATTTATAGACAGCCCTGGCTGGTGTAGCTCAGTGGGTGGAGCGTCGGCCTGTGAACCAAAGGGTCGCCGGTTTGATTCCCCAGTCAGGGCTCACGCCTGGGTTGCGGGCCAGGTCCCCAGTACGGGGCAAGCAAGAAGCAACCACACATTGATGCTTCTCTCCCTCTCTCTCCCTCCCTTCCCCTCTGTCTGAAAATAAAATAAATAAAATCTTAAAGAGATATTTGCAGGCAGATAAGATTAAAAATTTATTTTCCATATTTTTTGAATTTAATAAAAATGGCAATAATTGATACATACATTAATTCAAAATACTTTCACTAAGCACCAAGTGAACTTCTTACCAAGGACCTCCTTACTCAAAAATGCCTAAACCTTAATCAGTTTATTAAGGTTTTTAATGAAGAAATCTAAAAGCTGCCAATCGAGCTTCTAATTAGTGTGAGATGACCAGGTTAACAACCTTGACGTTATATAATGTGAGAAAAAAACCTTTTTAAAAGCCGTGTTTAACCCACACACTGTCACTGAGGGGATTCAGTGGCCTCAGGCTGTATATCAACCCTGCACAATAATGGGTAATAGTACTACGTAGGAAACATCAGTAACACATGATCCCTGTATATTCAGAGGTTCATGAGGGGCACAGAGACAGACACAAGCTACTCTCCAGAGCACCAAGAAAGGCTGGCAGGAGCCAGAAAGTCCTGTGTCCTCCTGCCGGTGCCACAGAGAGAGTATTTGGGGGTGCCAGGGAGCAGGCAGCAGCCAGGGCAGAGGGCGTCACGAGTGGGTGTCGGTGTGCGGGGAAGGGCCTTCAAGGCTGGAGAAGATACAATGAGTCAAGAAACCAAGCCCCAGCGCTTGTTCAGAAAACAGTGGGGCGTAAAGGGGTGTAATCCAGTCCAAGACTAAGTGACCGGGAAAGGAAGGCCGCATTCAGGGAGAGCCAGACAACAGCACGAGTCTACTCAGCAGCAGACCAACAATGAACCGTGTTGGCCTGTGCGGCCAGCAGGGAGCTAAAACGTCTTCCCAAACCTGCTCTTTGTGGAGAGTAAGTCACCGAGGGTCACCCTGCAGGTCACTCCCCACCCCAAGGTCCCGTCCCTTGGAGTCAACACCATGCATTAGCAAGAGCCTTCCTTAATAGAAAATTTCTGCTCCAAAAAAGTAAAACAGAAATAACACAAGCGAACAAAACTCAAAACAAAAAGAAGACTATCGCAGCGAGCTTTAACCCTCACACTTCACCTCTGCCCAAGTCCTCCTACTGAGGGCAGGGTGGATCTGTTCCTGAAACCAATTCATTACTGCAGAACATAAAAAAAATTAGCATATCACTGCTTCTACTACACCCCCCAACCCAAAAAGTAAACAAGCAACATGCAAAACATAAACTTACCCCAAACAGAGGTCAACATCAACTCAAGGATCCTACTGCAACATTACTACACTAACCTAGGATATTAAATCCTCTTCCCGCCCACCTGCAAAACATCCCTATTCTGAGAGCTCTGGAAGCGTCACAAACATTGCTGCATTAGGTTCCTCCTCTTGAGGTAGTTCAAAGTATTGAAACACAGCAAATTCACATATTTTTACAAACTACCACAAAAGGTGGGGGTGGTAATTAACATAAAAGATCTACAACCCAAATCCCCACCCTGATCCACAGATCATATCATACAAGTAAATTGTTTTTCCCTCAGATGATACAAACTCATCTAAAACTGGAAACACAGGGATTAAAAGTTACACAAAGATTTAAAAAATAAAAAGCAGAAAATAGAAACAAAAAGGAAAGTTAGTAGCATCACACTAACTTTTGCTAAAAACAAAAACATTCACTTGGTTTACCAAAGCTATGGGCATTTTATAAAGTAATACAAAAATAAGAGATTAAAAATTGGGGGAAATTTTAGTGAGAGCATGCAACGAAGGTCGTCTCATCTCCTGGCGGAGCTCTTCCAAAAGGCCGCGCACCCGGCAGCCAGGCCTGGCGAGAAGCAGCATGCAGGCGTGGCCTCAACCAGCTCCCTCCCGGGCCAGCTCCCTCAGGTCTGCTTCATGGGTGCAGGGATATTAGCAGATGCCTGCTCGAGGTAGGCCAAGGAGCCCTGCGGGATGTCAGCGGGCTTCTTGTGCTGCCCATTGATGTCCTCCAGCACCTGCTGCCAGTGTCGCAGTTTTGTCAAGTGCTTCTGCACCAGAGCGTCTTTCCGCTGTAATTCGTTCCTCAGCTCCGAGACATCCTACAAATGAAGGTGATCAAGTCAGGGCGAACTTGTGAAAAGTGAATACAGTTCCTGAATAATTAAGAGCGCTAAGAACTAAATTCAAGACCAAGAAAATCTATTAAACCATACAAAGCCCATTATTCTGCTTGGCTCCACTCTTTGAATAACCCAGTGTAACTCTTCCAATGGCAGATGTCTGCCCAACACTGAGAGCTTTTATTTTTAATTCATTTTCTTTTAGTAAGTATTCAAGTTACAATATTCCAAAGTATCCAAGAGCAGCCCAAAGAAACCAGTCTCTCCCCTATCCTGGTCCCCAGGCACTCAGCACCTCTACCTCTGTCCAAAGACTACTGCGGAGAGTCTAAACCACTGAGAATCTGAAAGACGTGGTAGCAGGCATTTAAAAGAATCCGCAACCGCTGTTCTATCAATTCAGATTACGAAGTGTTAAAATCTTATTTTCAAGAGCTTTTTAAATGAACACAAGTGTTGTAATTCTTTATCAGGACCTGCCCTGAATGCACCAGTGTTACTAATCAAGTATTCAAATCAGGACATGATCTGACAGGATGAAGTGTTGATTATCACCTTCTCACCGTTCACCTTCTCCACAGCGGATATCACCAAATAAAAAGAACATTTTTAGTTGGTCAGCTTGAGGGAGTAGTTACTTCAAAAAGTGCCCCCCCAAACAATCATCTCAACTCAAGTGCTTCTCATCAGCAGCGCCACTGGCCTTCGGGGCGGACGCTCCTTCCCGCTCCCCCGCCGCAGGGGCAGGCCTGGCCCAACACAGTAAATGCCGCCGCAGCTTTCTAGTCACCCTGGCAACCCGCACGGGCGCCGGTTTCAAACAAGGGAGAGGAGTGAAATGCTGAGCTTCGGGGAGCCTGGGACAGAAAGTGAATTTCTGACTCCTTGAACAAAATCTGACAAAGCCCTTCCTGTGGGAGGCAACCGGGGTACGCAGATCCCACTTCCTGTCCAGAATGAGCTTGTCACCTACACTAATGGCTTTTCAACCCTTTTCAAGCAGCAGAAACTCTCCTTTAAGAAAAATCTTCCATGAAAGCCAATATATGAAGCTGCTGTTTGAAGCTCTGCTTCCCCTGCCACTGCTCCTCCACTACCTGCCAGGTTGTCATGGTCACTGACGACTAGCGACATGCTTTCTCCATCGGTACAGCCCTGTTATAACAGGAAAAGGGTTTTCATTTTAAACCATTTAAAGCACAGACGGAATCCTGACAATACGGACTCTTCCCAAAAGCAGAGGAGAAAACAGAGCTCATACCTCTTTGATAACCTGCTCTGGTTTCTGGACAGATAACTGCAATCTTTTTTGTAGAAAAAAACATTCTGTCTGTCTTGCAATATCCAGAAATTTCTGAATACACTGATCAACACCTAAAAAAAACCACAACAAAATATTAAATCCAGAAAAATACTAGACACAGATATCTCCCTGATACATGAACAGTGAGAATATCAAAACATCATTTTCTCATAGATGTAATCTGGGACTTTAATCCTGGCCACCGCAATAATACTGACCTCCAACTTCCCACATGTTAATCAGCATTAAATAACAGATAATTCGCAGTTTTATCAGGTGAATAAGAGACCAAGGGAGAACCAAGTTCTTCTGAAGAAAGATAATCCAGAGTTCCAGCAAGTAGCATGATCTCAGTTAAAATGTAACAATGAAAATACAGCACAAAGAAATCAGAAGCCCTGGTCACCTCCGGGGACAGAACTTGGGCAAGGAGGGGGAAGCACAAGAGGCTGTTCCACTGATTCAAAAAGTAATCAAAACTTGTTTTAAAAGCAGTACACACTATTGGTCTTCTTTGTCCTAATATCGCTATGAAAAGTTCATCCTAAGTGATTCATTATGAATGACATAAGATGTCAATTAATAAACTGAACAGAGAACCAACAGTATACAGACATGATCTGCACAAATTTTATTCCACATAAAAGTTCTCTCAAGATACCAGCAGGACAGAAACATATCAAATGTAAAATCAGCAATCAGGAATCTTGCTCAAGGCAAGAACATTGTCTAAAAAGAGAGTACTCTTACCAGTTCGAATTTCTTCCTGATCCGTGCCATTAACGTAGTCCTGACTCACCAGGGAAGCAAAGCAAGCCTGTTTGATCAAAACATATCAGAAGAGAAAAAAAAATGTCACTCCCACATCAAAAATTTTACTTCAGGGTAAGAAATAACTTATCTTGAAGTTGTTCGATGGGTTGACAGCATCCGGGTTTGCACCCCAGGTGAGACATCACGCCAATGAGGAAATGGGAACCGACTCCAGGAGGCCCAGAGAGGAAGACCCAGTGAATGAGGCAGCCAGTACTGCCGGCACCCCCACGGTCTCTCTCCTGCCACTCTCTCCTTTCCCCACTATCTCCTCCCACCAGGGCCTGGACTCCTATGCCAGTCCTACCCACAGGTCCTCCCTCCAATGCTCGCATGACTTGTGTCACCCACTCAGGCCTCAGGCCTGTCATCACCTACTCAGAGAAACCTCGCTCTCTGTTCCTTTGAAATGGCACCCCTCCAGCTCACGCTCTATCCCCAAGCCCAGCTTTGTAGTTTTGCACAAAGTTAACTGACATCATTCCACTCTTTCAGTCTGTTATTAGCTGTCCCTACTGGCAGGTGGGAAGTCTGCCTTGTGCGCTGTGTGCCTGGTGCAGGAACACCGCTTGGCACAGCGTAGGTGCTCAGTGAACACAGGCGACAACTGCCTGGACGGTTCAAGGGAGGGAAGAACAAGGTTGGTGTCACGTGGATAAACAAGTCCCAAGGAGGGAGTTCTCTCTAAAGGGACAACGATCCAGATGTATACGTGACTCACCCAGGGAGTTCTATAAACAAAGAGGGCCTATCAAAGGGCAGTGGGGCGGGAAAGAGAGCGGGGTGGGAGCTGGGGGGAGCGGGTCAGAAAGGAAGCCCCGCACCTCAGGAAAGCAGAGCTGTGCCAGCAGTAAGCAAACCACGCTTGGTACGGGGCAAGGAGATCTGGGTCGCAAGGCCAGCCATCGACCAGCTGGTGAGGGGCCTTCTGCCTACAGTTGCTACCATTTGATTTATAGAGAAAAAGCACAAGATTACCCCAGGGAAGTCCCCGTAACTTCTTTATACTTCAGAAAAAACGGGCTTCCCATCCCTGTGTACGACTCCGAAAGAAGACTCCTGTTGGATTTGGGACATGAGGCAAGTGGCCCTACTTTGTGAATCTTGTGGCTACTGGACAACATCCCGTCCGGGACGCCAACCAGTCACACACTGGCCAACACGGCTGGGCTGCTGCCCCAGAGCCAGTCGGGCCACCAGCCAGGGTGGGAGGAGACCTGATCGCAGGGATTTGACTATCCTCATCTCCCTTAAAAAAAAAAAAAGTAAATAAGCACACAGACCTTTATATAGAGTGGCAGGCCGTCACACGGAGAAGACGACGTGTGGCAGGCTGCAGAAAGAGTGCGATGTTTAGCAGTGTGCCGCGGACACGGCTTCCGCCTGGCAAGTCAGGGGGCCCAGACGCCGGGCTCATTTCCACCACCACCCCGCCCCGCGGGTCTGGCAAGCCCTCCCCCCTCTCTGAGCCTGATTTTCCACTTGTAAAAGAAGGGGATGCTCTCCAGGGTTCCCTCCCACAACAAGAGAGCATGACCTCAGTAAGTTCATTCCATCAAAGAACATTTACAAAGCAACCAGAATGAGCAGGTCGGAGACCTCATGGGTGGCACCAAAAGAGAAACGAAGAGTGGGCGAGCAGGTGCCACGAGCCACTGGAAGTTGTGCAACAGGGGTCCCACCGGCAGAAGAAAGGGAATGGGAAACCAACACATGGCCCTTGAGCTGAGTCTTGACAGAAGCCCCGGGGGATGCTCACCTGCACCCGAGGAGGGTCCGAGCAGCACCTCCCATCCCCACATAGCTACTAAGTCCCTATGCCCTTTGGGTCTCATTTCTCTGGAAGGCTTCTGTGACAGCCACGCCCTTACAGAGCGCCAGGTTTCCTGTATCAGAGCACCGACCCCACAGCACAGCAGCTGCCTGCCATTCGTATCTGTTCCTCCCTGTGAGCTCCTTGGAAACAGGGACTGGCTTCTCTGTGTCCTTAGCACCCAAGACAGGGCTTGACACACAACAGGCTCCTTTACTGTTTGACAAATGTTCACCAAGCATTTGCTGTACGCTGACCTGTGTTAGTACTACCAATAAAATGGGAGAAAAAGGTAGGGGTGGTCTGACTTCACGGAGCCGGGTCAGTGGCACCTGGGAGCCTACAGGGAACACAAAGGGCACACGCAGAAAGTGTCTTGTGTGGCCACAGTAAGAAGAGATGGGTTCAGAGCTGAGTCTTGAACATGCAGAGCTGGGGAGGCCACCGCAAACCTCCGGGTCGCAACCCACGAGTCACAGGTGGACACAAAGGGTCCGTAAGCACGGTGCTGGTGGTCGGCTCTGGCCAAGGCCCCCACAGAGCCAGTCCTCAGCAAGCAGTCGCCTCAATGCTCGGCGCTGCTCTAATGGCTACCTGTCCCTCTTCTTTATGGCTTATCGCCCACCTTTAAATCGGTTATCGCCAAACTTTTCAAAGTATACTCCATCGGTAAAGCCATTCTGCCTATGCACCCCCAGTCATTTACAAACCGACCCATGTAGGTCAGGACCGCGGCAGAGCGGAAGGGTGCGCGCCGGGGGACAGGCCGGACAGACACCCTGAGATGCGGGACGAGGTGGTCAGGCCTGGGAAAAGAACAGCCTGGGAGACGCGATCAGCTGGCTGGGAACCTGGAACGGCCCCAAAGCTGGGCGGGGGCCAGCTGCAAACCCAAGGGCCACCAGGCAAACGTCAGCTGGACGCGTCTCCGCCAGCAGACCGGGGTAGAACACTGGCCACCACGCGCTGTGGGGACTAAAGCAAGTCCCCTGCATTCTCTGCGCGGGTCTCCCCGTGTGTAAGTCGGGTGCGGGATCGCTGAAGGACAGAACCTACGGTGGCGCAGCTTACATTTCAGGAAAGAGGGGAGGCTGGAACAGACGCCCCCCCCCCTCCCTTTACCTCGAAAGATGACTCCAACTCATCCACCAAGGTACTCGGCGAAGACCTCGGAGCCCCTGGCGCGGCCTGAAGAAGCGAAGCCTGGCCCGGGAGTCCCGGCGGCGGTGGCGGGGGTCCGGGGGGCTGCCCGGAAAACATGGCTCCCAGCGGCGCCGCCATTTCCGAAATGGCGAGTAGAAGCCCACTGCGCCTGCTTGGCAGCCGGCGCACCGCCCGGCGTCACGTGACGGCCGCGGTCACGTGACGGCCCTGCGCGTCGCGAGTCTGTTGGGCGCCGGGGAAACGGAGTGAGTGGTGCGAGCGCCTCTTCCTCGTTCCCCACGCGTGGGTTCCTGGCTTTCCCTTTTATTTTTCCTGAGACGGGAGGGCTTTGGCCGGATCTGACACAGTTGTGCGGAGAAGGAAGTAAGTAAATACGTTTGGACCGATCCCTCCGCCGGGAGTCAGGATGCTGCTGCGCTGGGCCTGGCTGTGCCCTTAACGCTTGCAGTGACTTTGGCTGAGTCTGTCTCCGGGTGCAGTTTACCCGCTGCACAGGGGCGGAGGCACCTGTTCATTCCACCAGCCTTACCTGACAGTTTACGGTGTACCGATTACTAATCCAGTCACTGTGAATAGAATTTCATCTGGGGAGAGAGACAGATAACAAAAACGACTAACATTGTTGGGGTTCCCTGTGTGCCTGGCACTGTTTCTGTTGGGTAATTATCCTATCAGAGAAATAGTAATTACGCTAATAGCTTAATAACTTGCTTTTAACACTTGCTTACTCATCTTTTCAGAAGTTAAATGTATTTATTATATTTCATGTTACAGGGATATATGTGATAATGCAGCACACTATTATTATATTACTGAGTCCTCCATGTGTCAGGTACTGTTTCAAGATCTGCGTGTTGTAGCGATCACTCCAAGTCTCTGCCCTCGTGTTTTTGTGGGAGAGAGACAAACACATAAATATTAATACATATAGCAATATCATGTAGAGGTAAATGCTAAGACAAAAAACCAAAAATGTATCCCATCGGGGGGTTGCTAGTGATGGATTTAAGATAGGCGGTTGGAAAAGGCCTCCCCATGGAGATGTGCCCTGGAGTGACTGGAGAGAAATCTGTGGAAGGATTTCTACACAAGGGGGTTCCTAAAGAAGGTGCCTGCCTAGTGTACTTAAGGAACTGCAGAAAAGCCCGCAGGGCCAGAGCGTGGGAGGCAGGGCAGAAGTGGTCAGAGAAAAAGCAGGGGCTTCCCTTTGCCTGTCAGTCTCGGATCAGATCAAAGGTCATCTTCCTCACTTCAATCTCAGACCCACACTCAGTCACCCTGTTTAAATTTTTTTTATTTTTTTAAAGATTTTATTTATTTATTTTTAGGGAGAGGGAGAAAGTGAGGCAGAGAAACATGGGTCACTTGCTTCTCATACACCCCCGACTGGGGACCACCTACAACCCAGGCATGTCCCCTGACTGGGAACCAAACCTGTGGGTGACCCTTTGGTCCTCAGGCTGGCAAGCAATCCACCGAGCCACACCAGCCAAGCCTACCCTGTTTAATTTTCTTTTCACAGCACTTAAACACCATCTGCAGTTATTTTGTTTGTGTTCTTCATTGACTAAGTTGCTTACACACACGCACGCACCAACTGGAATGCAAGCTCCATGAGATCAGGCCTGTCTTCTCCACGTGTATTCCTAACACCCAGAACTGTGCCTGGCATAAAATAGATGTAACAAATACAGCTTTCGCGGGGAACTAGTTTACATCAGCAGTTCTCAAACGTTTGAGTCTCAGTATCCTTTACATTCCCAAAACTGGGGACTCCAAGTGTTTTTGTCTAGGTAGATTATGTCAGCCAATATTTACCTACTCAAATTGAGAAAGGTGAAATATTTACCTATTAATTAAAACTGAGAATTTAAAAATGCATTTAAAAACTTACTACATATTAACACAAGTATTAAAAACTTTTTTTCCAAACCAAAAATAAATTAGAAGAGTGACAGCATTTACTTTTTTTCAAATCCCCTTAATGCCTGGCTCAGAAGATTGTATGTATCTCATGTTTACCTAACCATGAGTAAGTTGCCAGAGAGAGTGGTCAGTGCTACTTCTCTTGGATTCACCGCAGAGTAGAGCACATTGGATTTTGCTGAAAACACACTTCCTCGTTTAAAAAAAATGGGAGAACACTGCCTTGGAAAGATCACTGAGAAGAAATAATGTGTGCAGGGAAGTTGAATACAGTGCCCGGCATAGACTGAGTACTGCTGAGAAAAGACAAGTGAAATGATGTAATCTATTTAAAAATAATCCCCCCTGGCTCCAGTACAGAAACAGAAGGGAAGCAAGTGAAGGCGGGACCAATAAGGCAGTAACCCAGGAGAAATCCGTTTATCCACACACGGAGGATTGTGATTCGCACAGGACAAGGGCGGTTGAGGCAGAGGGCAGAGGTGGTGCGATGTGGTCAAATAAACATGATTTGCTTCGGAAAAAAGCCAGCTGTTTGGGAATGGAATGTGCAGTGGCATTTGTTGATTATGACTTATTTGAAGGGCTTAGCCTGCCATTTCCCCAGGACTGTGATGAAAGGGAGTAGCTCAGAGTTCAAGAGTGGCAGAGCTGCAGCCATAGAACATGGCAGGCGGTAGAGAGAGGGCCCGAGGAAGTGGTCAGGCCGATACTGTGTGATTGACATACCAAGTGACAGGGTGCGGTGTCAGCACTCTTCTTCCTTCTACCCTAGACTGTGATGTTTCTCAGGGCAAGGACTACATCCTGGCTACTTGGCCATCCCAACCGCCTTCTGCAATGCCTGGCACAGGTTAAAGGTGGAATAAACATTTGCTGGATCAAATTCTTCACTCTGAAACAGCAGCGCTTCCTGTTTCTGTGACCATGCAGGGTATGAGGGCATTTGTGGATTTACTCTACTGTAATCTTAAAACCTTTTTAACTGCCAAGATTTCATCAAGCTCATTTTCTATCCCATTGTCTCCTCTCTCAACCATTCCTTCAACCAATATTGACATTCTGTGCAATGAGCAGAAATACAGTAATAAACGTACCTCCCCTCACCGCCCTTATAATACGCAGTCCCTTCACAGCGAGGGTTTAGATACTCCTCTACATGCAGTAATGTTTCTTGTGCTCAAGGCCACGTGTTGCATTGCAGGTGCTGGGCTTTGCAGATCCAGTGATCTTGAGTTCTCACCTTTTTTTCCTTTCTAGTTCACAAACATTAGAAATTTACTTCTCTTGAGATTCAGTTTCCTTATCCGTATAATGGCATCACAGATTGTTAGTTGCCAGTCTCCTGTCCTCTTTCCCCTTTTTCCATCAGGGACAAATGCACCCAGTTAATCTTCATCTCCCCAAATCACTGGCAGTAACATGGCTTACTCTGGTTGATGATATAAGCACGTCATGTGGGACTTCAGTGAAAGCTCTTTGAGACATGTTAATTGCGAATACAGCCCCTTTGCCCTGCTTCCTTTCCTCATCTTCCTGTAGCCTTCAACCCCCACTGCCACCTGGGACTGAGGGAGCCTGAGGCCATGGTGGGGACGATGAGCCTGTGGGGCCGCTTGAGTTTTGGATTCCTCACTTCGTTTACCGTTTAACACTGTTGTTCTAAACCACTGCTGTTTTGGGTTTGTTGCTCTCCACAGCTGTGCCTAGTCCTCACTGAAACATTCAGAGGAGACAACCTGCCACAGATCCCGGCTCTGAGATCAGCTAAGGGTCCATGAGATACTCGACAGCCAGATGCGTGGGCATGAACCAGATTAGGTAAGCGCTCGAACGGAGGGCCATGCCAGGCCTTTTGTATCTCACATTCTAGCAAACACAGGAGGTCTATTGTTCTTTTATTTATAAAAGGCCTTTGGTAGAAAGCCTTCCATCATATCCCTACTTGGCCTTCTGAATCGCCCAGAAGGAATCTAAATGATTTTTGTTTCCTTTCACAAGCTGGTAGTTCCACCTTCCAATTTCAGTTTCACCTTTTCTGGACATGGAGACCTGGAGGAACACGTTTACTCACTGTTCCTTCCTGATTTTAATTCTAACAACACGAACAGACAAAAAGCTATTGCCATTCCCTCTCTACAAACCAGTTTAGACACAAGCAGTATCTTCTTAGATGTCAAGTTTTTAAAATAACTCCATAAAGAGCTTTTCCTGTCAAACTTTTCAGAGTCTTCCAAAAACAAACAAAAAAAACGAAGTCATCCATCCTACTCATAGGTAATTTGATTGACTCCTTGCAAAAATAAACCAGAGGAAAGCTGTCTTCGAAATCTGCACAAATGGAATTTTGTTGACTGGTTGTAGTACCAGGTGCTAAGCAAATCGTTTACCTATTGACCGTCCCTTTTGTGGTCTTATTTCCGTACTTCAAACAAATTCCACATTCATTCAAGTCACTGAACTGAAAGAAAGGATTACAGTGTAACAAGAACACCAGCCCTAGAGGCAGACTGTCTGACTTTAAATCTCTGCTTTCCCACTTACTTGCTTGTGACATTGTTGGCATGTTAATACCTTCTCTGGGCCTCGTTTTCCTAATCTGTTATATGCAAACGAGAGCACCTACATCACAAACTGATAAGCTCATCACCGAGTGATCATTAACACTGAGATAATCTCTGTATCAGTGTGCCTCAACTTAGTTCACACAACAAGGCTAAGAGATGAGTTATGTTATAGCAGTCGCTGGGTTTAGTGTTACACAGTATAAGGAAATACCAGAGCCACACCAGGGAGCACAAAAAGCTGGATTTATTGTTTCTGACAACCGCACGGCAACTTTTAGTTTATTCATGTTCCTGGGATCACAAATCTGAAATACAGTTTTGCTCCTCAATTAAAAACATACATTCTGAAAAGTGATTAGGTAGTTTTTTAAAAATTCAGTCCATACACAGGATATCTTAAAAATCTTTGCCAGACAAGATACTAGCTTTATATTTTAAAATCTCATAAAAATGAAAAATCAAGGCATACAAATTAATTTTGTTCTACATTTTTAAATACCATCCTTTGTTTCCTTTAAAAGATTTTTAGCCATTGCAAAATATTTTGAAGCTCACTTGCCCATTTAAAACAGAATGAAGGAACTTGTAGAGTATCTGAACTACGCACTGTCTTGACTGAAGCGAACCAAGAACTCTATCAGAGTCCTCGTGGGCCTCCCAGTCATGCCTTTAGAGAGATACGAAATCTCATCTTTGTTGGTCATCACACCTGCTATGTCTAAATGCGCCCACTTGGGATGAGCCACAAACTCTTTCAGGAACGCTGCAGCGGTGCATGCTCCTCCAGATCTGAAAAGAAAGACAAGTCATTGTTTTACCCCGTGTCAATGTGCATGGAACGTTTTATCAAGGTCCTCCGTTCTTCCTAAGTAGATTCTACGACCAGAGTGCAAAAGTCCAGCTTACAGTGCCTATTAAGAAGTTAACCCAGAAATCACTTCCAGATATTTATCTTTCAGACGTAGCTGTAAGCGGTAAAGGATAAATTCCAAATTCCCCTTTTCCCAAGGTAACAAATTTCTATATTATCCATTTCAGTCACTTACCATTTGTCTACAATGACCTTTAGATTTGAAAATGTGTAAAATTTTGAGAGCCATTTAGGAAATACCTTAAAAATTAGACATTAGAAATTAATGCTTACAAGCACTACATCAAAAGAAAATTGGATAGTTAAACCTTTTGTGAATGGGGCTAAAACTGAAAATGGTCATTCTGGCAACGAACAATGATCGCAGAAGTGCACTTTCATAGCTCATTTTACATACCTGTATTTTCCAATGTTATTAACATCAGCAAGCTGGCAGTCTACAACCTGTCTGGTATAATGTTCAAAGAGAGGCATCCTCCACACACGGTCCCCTGTTTCAACACTGGCCTGAAGAGGAAGCAGGCAGAGAAGTGGGAAGACGGGATGAGGTAAGGCTTTGGGTGAACTAACGGCACTGCATGTGCAATGTTGAGCGCAAGGAGAAAAGAGTGGTTCTGACCGATTACTCTGAAACGTTAAGCTACGTAGCAGATTCCAGAATTATTTTCCTATTAATTAAAATACTTAAGACTTATAAAATAAACTAAGAGTTTGTACAAACGATGTTTGTAGTAAAACAGTCCCACAAATCTGCAGGGCACTTGCTCAAGTTGTCAAATTAATATCAAGGGTCTCAGTTTAAATTACGAAGCTGGTGTCCTGCAGTACACACAGTGAAGCTTGTCACCTTGGTGTACTGGGGAAGCACGTGCCTGGAACTGTACCACTGAAGCCCGGGGTCTAAGGCGAGGTGACCTCACTCATTCATGCAATCATTTATACACATTTGTTCATTCTACATTCACTGAACTTTTACTGGGCATCACCAGCTGTTAGAGAAATAAAGAATTTACTATCTGAGCCATCAGAGGGGCCAGTGGTTTAATACACTGTGGTCAAAGGTGAGGCTGAAAAGTGAAAAGTCAGAAAGCAGCAACATAAACTGAGCAGATATCTGGTGAATCGGCCAAGGGTTGAAGGTGGCTGCCTCCAGGAAAACACATTTAATTGTTGTGAACAGCTAGCAGTTATTTAAATAATGTTTATACATATGTCGCTTGAATTTTTTCCAGAGCAGCTTAAATTTAAAAAAAAACAAAAACCGATGAGGCTGTGGGTGCTAAGATAGAGACAGGGTGCATGGGAGGCCAGAGGAGAGGTCTGTGGCCCAGCCTGGGAGGAGACACTGAGCTGACATCACAGGGGTGGGAAGGGGAGGGAGGGCTTCACAAAGGGCGGGAAGACAAAGAAAGAGGAAGCAGGTTCAGGTGGAAAGAAGTTCAGCACCTTACACCAACACCAAGAATCATTCCGGGACATTCTGCATTTGTTCCCCACTGGCTTGCAGCAAGCTCCCCTTAAGTGCCTTGTTGAAAGGACGAGATGCCACGTGGAGCTGTCTCACAGTCAGGCAGATGCTCAGGGGAGAGACAGGACTCCGTGGACTCAGAGGAGGGGCGAGCTGAAGCCAGGGGAAGAGAGGGGCTTCCCAGACCTGGAACGGTAAAATGAGTGTGTGGCCCAGGACTGAATGCCCACCACAGGGCAGACAAAGGAAAAAGCTGGCAGGGGAGGCTGGAACAGAAGTCAGCAAAGATGGGAGCCAGAGATTTCCACAGAAGCGAAGATCAGGGTGTCACCAAAAGGTCACCGAGCTACATGCTGCCTCTACGTGGCCTCAGTAAGGCTGGCAGAGTGGGGCTGGCAGAGGAAGCTGAGGGCAGTGTGGGGAAGCGGGGGCTGGGGTCGGGGGTGGTGCCGGGAGACTGCTGTTTGAGGAGGTGGGCTGGGGATGGTGCGGGGAAGTCCTTATCACCCCCTACCAGCGGCATTCCCTAAAGGCCAGTCCTTCCTTTACAAAGCTGTCCTTGTGACCTTTTCTAACCTCAGAGACTCCACAGTACGGCCACGGTATTTGGGAGTCACTTCCACATCATTGTGAGGCTACTGGCGGAGAGAGAGGTGGTGGCATCATACCCGTAATTTTGAGACATTCATAGAAAACCCAAAGCACACCGAATTAAGTTTATTGCATTTTCCATTCAAAGGCAAATCTACAGCATAAAAATCACTTTAACACAGGGGTTTGAGAAATAGATCATATTAAGACTAGACTAATCATTTCTCCCATTTGGGTCTCTGTGCATCATTCCTACCTCAGACAGTTTGTTCCACAGCCAGGATGAATTGGTAAAGACCCCGGTGGCGCCAGACCCCAAAGCTATGTCCATGGCACCTGCAGGACACAATGCTTCCGGTCAGTGTTCCAGCTCTTCACTCACAATGGGTTTCTCTGGTACTCACACCAAAACTACTTAAATATTTCCCTCATTTTCAAAAGTAGAAAATCCTTACTGCATCTATTTTTTTTGTTTGTTTGTTTCTCAAGCTGGAATTCACTTTCAATTATTAGGGAACATGCAAAAAAAGACAATAATATTAAATATCACCAATAATATCATTCCAGGGAGAACCATCACATATTTTTAAATATATCTTTCCAGATTTTTTCTAAGCTTAAAAAAAACATAAGACCATACTGCGTATGTCTGTGTTCTTCCTTTTATGCTTTAAACATTTTCCACCTTTTACAAACAAATGTTTAAAACTAGTTTTAATGATTTTAAAAGCCCATTTGGGTAGAAATACCATAATTTACTTACTATTGGGTATTTAGGCATCTCTAATTTTTCACTATTTTTAATCAATCTTAGTAAATATCTGCTAAAAGAGAAGGATGCCTTTAAAAAAAAAGTCATCATATTTATTTGTTTCATCTTTGTTTCTTTCTCCAACAAAGTTGTATCTCATTGGCTGATTTCAGAAATAAAGTTTACAGCTGTCCTTTCATTTTGTTACTCTGGTTAACGGCACTGGCCACACAGTCCATGGTGATTAAATCAACACTTTCCCCAGGGAGTGGCCCTCCAGTGTCAACTAACCCAGTGCCTTTAGGATGTTGGATTGCATATTTTTTCCAAGAAATCACAAATACATTACACTAATAATTAGTTCACAGTAAGAAATTGCAAACCGTCGGCAATTTACAACAAATCAGTATTTTGACGTGGTGGCCCCAAGCAAAAACCTGTGATTCTGCATGACACTGAAGCAGCTTGGGTCTGGTTGGGTGGTTTGTTCCTTCGGGTTTTGTTACTCTTTACCTCCCAATTATCTCTCAAACCTCCACATACTCCCATCCACCACGGCTGCTACCATCACCTACCACTAGATTATGGTAATAGTCTTTTCTAAAAAACTTATTGTGGAAAATTTCAAATATACACAAAGCAAAGAGAATACCAAAATGAACGCACAGGTACCCATTAGCCAGCATCAACAATACCCCACACCCAACAGATTAGTTTGAAGCCAATCGCAGATACTGTAATATTCACCCCTAACACATACACACACACACACACACACACACACACACACGCACACACGAAAAGTAAACAACTGTACACCATTCACCAGGAACTGGCCTGCCAGTGTCTCCTCTGGCCCTTCTCCAGGCCACCTGCATACTGCCGGCCAGGGCCCCTTTCGTGGTGCACACGCATCTTACTGTCTTCATGCTTAACACTCTTCAGCAGCTTCCTGCCGCACTGGCTCAGGACAAAACGCTGCGGTCCGCCAAGGCCGGCCAGGGCCTGGCGACTGCCAGCACACCAGCCTCATGGGTCCCTGCTGCCCCCACTAGCCAGACCATGCTCTTCTCCACCCCGCTCGCTGCTGCCCTGTGGGCCCCCTCACATCTGTGCCCCTGGCTGCTCGGATGCTCCTCCTTCCCTCCACCTCAGATGAGGCACCTGCCCTCCCAGCCATCAAGTCCCGGCTGCACAGGTGCTCACACTCCTTTGACCTCGGCTTCCTATGCTTGTCGCCTGCAGCTTTAGACTTGCCAGTGAGAGGATCTGCTGACGGCCACGCTCCACTGGCTGCCTCACATCTGTTCTGACCCAGCTCTGTCAACCCAGCCCCTGCCCGAGTTAAGTATGTGCTGGCTGTGTAGACAGCCACGCACCTGGCACCGCTGTGTACCAGACACTATGACAGGTGCTGGTCATTCTCTCTGCCTATAGTCCATCTTCATGCCTGTGGGCGGGGAACACACACCAAGTTGTAGGTACACACTCATTAATACTTTACTTTTGAAGTCTGTGGTATTTTCCCATACTTACTTGTTTGTCCTCAAAACATTCCTATCAATCCCAAAGTCTTGTTTCAGTAAATTTCTCAGAGAAAAGGTGAGCACTAAACTCAAACAAAAATAGGTGTTTTCTTAAAGGAATAGAAAATGACAGACAAAATTTAAAATGATCCAGCTGGGATCAAGGCTCTAAAGATGATTTCAGCACATACTTTAGCAGCCCCTCCTATGAGGGAGGGGCCATTAAGAAAACTGAGGCCTTGTCCAAAGTCATATGCTATTAGGAGGGCAAGTTTTAAAATCAGGTTGTCTCTCTCTAAAGGCTATGTACTTCCTTCTGCCATGAACTCAGGGTTGGAAACTTTCTCATTCTCTCCCCTTTGACCCCCGCTCAAATTCAGAAGGGGCTCCGTAAGTGTTTGGGGCACTGAAGTGAACTGCCTACAGCCTTCAGCCAATGCATAGCAGGGAAATCTGAAGGCTCCACCATTAGGTTGCCCTTGGTAACCTGGGGCCGGCTCCCAACCCTTCTTAAACCCTGAGGCTGGAAAAAGGGTGGGGCTGTGATTGCTTATTTACAGAAAAGTGGGCTACCACTCACCAGTCACTGCCCCCAGACACCTACGCCCACACCTCCATTGTTCAGCTTGAAGTGTTTGTTGAACTGAACAGGAAAACAAGGGACAATGAAAACACCACAATACAATACCAGCTTAAAAAAGGACTCAGCCAATATGTCTGTGGACTACGCTGGCCGCACAAACAGCCCAGCCGGGTATAAGGGGAGCGTTCTGCTGAAGACCAGGGAAAGAATTAAGAACAAAGGATAAAAAATAAAAAAGATCGGAATATTAACCTTAAAAGAGGCACAGACAGACTGAATCTGTAGGAGGACTGCTGGGTGAAAGATGACAAGCACAGGCCTTCAGCACTAAGGAGACACCCGCTGGCAGCCCCTTGGGAAGTCGTCCCTCACGCGGCAGAGCCGGTGGAGGCCCGGCCTTCCCTTGCCTCGCCCACCGCATGCAGGCGCCCTATTAAAGAGGCCCAAATCCCTCCAATCTCGACAGTTCTGCCTCACACTTGCCACCAGGCAGTGATGCTCCGAGGATGACGGACTAGTAAGTGGCAGAGCTGCACGTCACCCCTGGCTTGGCCTTAAGCCAGTTTGCTTCACATGATACATGACACTGGCCTACCCCTGTTAAATGAGAATCTTGCCCCCTCCAAAGTGTTTTTATTTCCATATAACAAGTACAAAAAGTTCAGAAAACTCGGCATCAGATATATCATGATTAAAAACAAAAAAAAACAACAACTGATTTTGGGATTTATCACTAATCTTTTCACACCTGTATCAAAGATCATCATGACAAAGACCCCCTAGTATCATTTTTAGATGTCACTTTGGAAGGGCTGATCTGACCTGCTTGTTATTTCTTGCTTTAAAGCTACAGCCCAGCACGTTTTAAAACAAACCTAATCTTCAAAGCAGTTTACAACAGCAGCACCATTCCTCTGGTCGCCCGCCGCTTTAGACCTGCAGGCGAGACCAGCCTGGACCTTTAAAACCGCCAGTGTCAGGAAAGATGTCTGAATGCAGAGGGAGCAAGCCAACCTTCAGCACGGCCCTGCCCCGAGTACAGTGTGTGCTCTCCACCGACACAGGGGACTCCCCACAAAGGCAGGAAACGTGCCATCTGACCTGTTAGGGTGGCAGCATCGATGATGACCTTGGGGTTGAAGGTGTGTGCGTAGAGGAGCGCGTCAGCCAGGATAAGCCTCCCCTCTGCGTCCGTGTTGTCCACCTGCAGAGGGGAGTGAAAAGGGAAGGTCAGCGGGCCCGAGTAATGAACATCAAAACAAGACACTCAGATCAACGGTCAATTCAAAAGTGAGGAAAAGCTGGTGTGACACTTGTCACTGAGCATCGGAAACATGCTGATACTTCAGTTAGAATGGGAATGTAATTAACCTGAAGGGCAAATATAATTTAATAATCCCAGTACCAGAGCTGATGACTTTGGCAGCTGAAATCAACAGAAAGCGTCTGGTCCATTTCACCCACAAGTTTCTAACAGAAGGGGAAACATTTCAAGGTTTCTGAAAACAAGTAAGCTGAAGAGTTGAAGGAAGTTACAGGAGGGTGGCAGTCTGGCCCCCAAACAAGAGAACTCTGCCACTTCAGCCACTTTAGATACAGGGTGTTCCCTTCCTTCAAAGGGGCTCGGCTGGCGCGTGTGCACGCACGTGCCCCAGCTGAGGCCCTGCCGCCTCGTCCCCTGCAGTGCAGCGCCCATGAGTGAGGACGGCGCTTGCCACCCGCGCGCCGGCGTGAGAGCCACCGTGGCACAGGTGCACTCAGGAAGCAGCCTGCCCGTGCCCTGCTTTGCCTTGTTCTGCAGGGCTCGCTGCAAATCCACGGTGATTTGTGCGTATGGCACACAGGACGTAGGGGGCACAATAAGGTTGGGAAAACATCCTTAAAATTCCCACAAGGAAATACTTTTGATTTGGCATGAAAAGCTGCTCAAAATAAAGACAGCACCCACCCCTCCACGGAGCCCGTACCCATTCAGGCATGTTTGTGTGGCTACTGGGGGGGCTCCTCTGGGAATGCCAGAATGGGGAGGGCTCTGTCTTCCATTTACAAACCTGTATGGTCTTCCCATTCTTGGCTCTGACGACATCCCCGGGCTTGTTGGCCTTACCGCTGGGCATATTTTCACAAAGAGGGGCCAACCCTGTTGGCAAAAAATAAATTAAGGAACATGGAATGTGTGGGTTCAAATATGCCACCCACAGCAGGGATGCCACTGGTGGGCCAACAGAAGTGTGCCAGACACAGATGTCACCTTAAGCCAGTGACGAAATTTAGCATTATCCATGACCCAGCTGACATTATATGCATCTGCAACAGAAGTACACATGACCTAATCTATCATGAAGAAACAACCAAATAAACCAAATCCTGGACACCACGAGACAAGCCTGGACCCTCCAGAAGCGCCAGTGTCAGGAAAGGGAAAAAAGGGGCAGGAATAAGGTTCTAGATAAAGAAAACAAAAGAGACATGGAAACCACGTGCAATGTGTGTTCCTTCACTGACTCCTAGATTTAAAAAAATAAATAGAAATAAATAGGTGTGTGTACACACGCATACCCTGAACATTTTTTAGACAACTGGGAAGTTTGAATTAGGTTACCGTATCAATCTGGAAATGGTAATTACACAGACTGTCTTTGTTCTTAAGAGACACATGCTAAAGTATTCAGGGGTGATATGCCATGATGTGTGCTGCTTACAATTTACAAAAAAAGAAGAAAAGGACTATGTTAAATGGGGTGGGGGGCATGTCAGACAGATCTGGACTCCCTTTCCAACCTCCTGTGCTACAGATGTGACACGCTGGGCAAGTCTTTTAATTTAAGTTACTCCTCCTCCCCCACCCCTTCTCTGAAACATGGCAAACTCCCAGCATTGTGTCTGCATCCTGTATTACACAAAGAGCTTCCATGTACAGAGCACTTTTTCAGTTTCTCGCATTTTCTGTGCACCATGGCATTTAATCAGCCACAGCGCTATGTGCTAATCACTAAATGATCCAGCAATGTCCTTCCACCCCGACGACTGGGCTTCTCCCACTGGGGGAAACCACAACTCAACTTCACGTGCCCCTGGCTGCTACCCACTTTTTGCAGAAGTAAAACAAATCAATCCCATTTACAGCCCATGACTGCAAAATGCATTTACTCAATCAGTTCACACAAGAAAAAGATTTATCCCAGCTAAATAGCTTCTGCTTGATGAAGAGCTATTTCAAAACCACATCTTGATGTGTTCAGATCAGAGGAAACCACACGTTATCTCAGTTCCACCATATCCCTGGGTTCCAGAAGCTCTCCCCAACACATCCCTTGCCCGCTCACCGATGATGTTAAGGGGCAGACCGAGCTTGGCAGCAGACACGATGGCTGAGCATATAGTGGCAGCCCCTCCCATGTCCGCCCGCATGAGGTCCATATTTGCAGACGGCTTGATGGAGATGCCACCACTGTGGGAAAAAGGACAATATGCAATATTAACCCGAAGAAGAGGACCACTGTCTTAAAAAAGAACACATAAGCTGTGGGTTAACTACCACATAAAAGCACTGTGAACCTGCCAAAGAAAAATCTAATTTCTAAATTGAAAATCTGAGTGATTGCAACATTTTAAAAGATGGTACTGCAGTCTTCATAATAATACAGACAGGTGTCTTAGCTCATTTTGTTTCGGTCTGAAGGAGATTTAAGCAGCACCTCTGGAAACACTACCACATCGTGTAGTCAGTGCTGCTCAAGTACCATCTCTGTAGTGGCTCATTACCTCCTGACTCCACATAGATTTCTCTCTTCAGCAAATTTTATGACTCGATCCACTTACTGAAGCTGAAGGTCACAAATTATTAAGGAAAGCCAATGAGCTCACAGAAGACTGGGAGGGTCTTAGCCTACAGGACAGGGAGAACAATTCCCTCCTATACCCCCAAGGTGTGCTAGAGCCTGCTGATGGCAACATATAGCTGGACCAGGCAACGGCACGGGGAAGCCACTGGCCCGAAGCCTTGGAGGCGGCGCACAAACATGGGAGCTGACCAGGGCCTCAATTAGCAAGAAACCCAAAATACTGCCCCCCAAACCATTTTCCGTATCTAACTAGTGACTTTGTGCTTCCAGATGTTAAGAATCCAGAAAGCACTTGCTTTGCGTGCTGGGTACGGAGTCGGGGCTTCTGGGATCTGCTGCCAACTTGCCCTGGTGACTCTGGGGATTTACTCCCTGCACTGAGGCCCCTTCCTGACCAATCAGGTCCTGCTTCTCACTCACCTCTGAAGCATTTGATTGTTAAATGGCTGTCACTTCCCCTAGAATTAATGATTAGCCACTGACTTAGCGTAAGAAGAAAAACACCCTCTTGGTCCAAGAAGTCCACGGGCAACCCCACGGGGGCAAAGGGAGCATGCTGCTTCACCAGGTTGTCTGCCTACTCTCCACTCCTCTCTCAAGGTCACTTCGGTTCCGGGACTTCCACTCTCTGGATGTAGGACTCTCGTTCTAAAGTAACCACTCACCTTCTATGTCTCTCTCGAATGCATCTATTTCTTTTCTATGGCATCCACCCTAGTGGAGGCTACCACCAATCATTCAGGGGTCTGCCACGACCCTACATATTCAGGTCTCCCTTTATCAGTCTTACCCCTGAATTTCATTAACCATACGACCACCAAATTTTTACCAAAAAAAAAAAGTCTATCTCAATCAAAATCCCAGAAGATGTGTATAAAAAATGGCAAGCACATTGTAAAATTGATATGCAAATGCAAAGGACACAGCCAAAGCAATTCTGAAAAAGAAGAGCAGAGCTGGAGGGCTCAATGACTAGACTTCAGGACAAAGCAGCAGTAATCAAGGTACTTGGTTACAAGGTCCTGGTGTAAGGCCAGAGTCCACAGAGAGATCAACAATTATGTGATCTGCAGATTCAACAATGATGCTAAGGTAGTTCATTGGGGAAAGGAAGTCTTTTCAACAAATGGTGTTAAAACAAATGGTATCTATATAGAAAGAAAAAAAAGGGGGAAAGGAACCTCAGTGCATTCACACCATACACGAAAATTCAAAATGGACTGTAGCCTAAAAGCTAAAACCATTAAGGCTACAGGGAAAAAAAAACACAAAAAACCAAAACCAGACTTTGCCAGAGGCAATAATTTCTTAGGGCAAAAGAAACATGAACTGAAAATGGATAAATTACACTTTATCAAAATTAAAAGCTGCTCTTTGAAAGACTCCACTTAAAAAAATGAAACGGCATGCCTCAGAGTGGGAAAATTATAATTTTGATGTGTGTATCTGATAAAAGACTTATATCTAGAATGCAACCATAAAAACTTACAATTCAGTAGGACAAACATTTCTAAAAAGAGCAAAAGATTTAAACAGACACTTCACTAAGATATACCAGTGGTCATTAACAAATATAAGAAAAGATACGCCAATGGCCAATATGCACCTTTCTTACTTATTGAAGGTCTACAGTGCCTGCTTCCTAAGGGTAGGTTCAGGGCTAATATATGTAAAATGCCTAACGGAGTCCCTGATGTGTAAAGTTTATACATGGCAGCTTAACCCATTTAAAGTTAACATACAAGGTATGACCCAACACCATGCTTCTGAAGCAAACCACACACCCAATAACGCATGCGCACACAAAGCATTCCCCAAACTACAAACCACAGATGCAGTGACGACCCACCTATCAAAGGTGATTCCCTTCCCGACAAATACCAGGGGCGCGTCACTTGCATTGGGGCTGCCTCTGTAGTGAATTTCCAGGAAGACTGGAGGCTCATCAGATCCTTTGGCCACACTTAGGAATGATCCCATTTCCTGTTCCTCAATCCAAGACTTGGGTCTACAGGGGAGAAAGGGAAAACAGTAAATGCACTTCATCATCTGTTTCAAAGTAACCTAGAAAAAGATCGTCCATGTATATAAAAAGGTGTAACATATAAGCTTTTAAAATACACACATGTCAGTGCTTCAATTAACACGTCCTATTTGCTCTCATTTTTGGGACAACCACTTGTTTCTGAGTCTGTTTCCTCAGCTACAATTTTAGGTCAATCCTACTGCCATCAAAAGACTGTCTATAGAATTACTAAGAGAATTCACGCCTGCTATGTAATATGATGTCAAGTAATAATGCACAGCCAACAAATAATTGTTACTTGATATTTTTTTCCCTGAACCTGCCTACATATTTTTTGAAGTTTTAGTGTGAAGATAAAGCTCTGAGACCACGATGGGTGCCTGAGGACAGTGAAGGGATCTGCTGCTTTACTTTCTGGTATTTCTTAAAAAAGACAAAAACGATCAATCAACAAACAAAAAGACCAACGAAGCCACAATTCCTAAACAATCAAAAATATCCTGCTTCCTTGGTTCTTTTTTTAGAATTGCCGGAATCCAATCTTTTCAGTATTGTCACACTATTTCTCACAGTTCCAATCCCAGCATGAGATGTTTATTACTTAATAAACACAGGACCAGCAGGGACAATATAATGGGAAGAGCCGGATATGCCAGCCAGACAACAGAGGCCATATCGTTATTCCTCTGGGCTGGGGGTACAAAAGGGCTTTGTATTGCCTTCTGGCCACTGTAACTAGGCCAAGAGAAATCCTACACTCTACAGACAGCCCAGCGACAACCGTATCCAAGGAATGCTTCTCGACTTGCCTATTCATTTGCTGAAACTATTAAAATAAAGCTGCATTATGGAGAGATGGCCACTGAACATCAGAGGGAGAAGAATATAAAAATGGAAGGTATGACAATAAAAAAAAATCACTTCGAAAGAAGAAAGGCTGTATCATGTGGGTACTGTTAATCACAAACTCAGTCCTCGACGTTTTCTTCAAGTCCTGCCCTTCTGGAAGCACTGTGTACTTCTTTGATCTATACACACCTACATGTGAGCGGGTCTGGCACAACTGTCTCAGGTTAATGTGTTACACTACGCCCGCCTGCCCTTCCCTGGTTCTGGCTGACCTCCCTTTGCTCCGTCACAAGCCTTGAGATTCCCAAAGGGTCTCTGAAGGGTCTCTTTGCATGTGTTCCCCACCTGAAACACCCTCCCCCGTCTCTGTTAACTTCTAAGCAATCCTCCAGATTCTGCGTAGGCACAACCTTTGCTGGGAAGCCTTTTTGGCTCTCCCACAGTCCCCCTCACCTCTCTGCTCCTGCAGCCCCCCGCATGCCCCCTTTACCTGCCCATTCCTTCCCACCCTGTTCTCACTGCTTTGAGGACAAGGATCACCGTCACCCATCCCTGGGTGCCAAATCCCCAGGCGTGCAGGAGATGCCATCACTGTGTAACCACACAGCCACCATTTGCTTACACAAACTAGCTCTGCTGTTTCCTCCAAGAACAAGGCAGAGTCTTTGCCGAGACCCCTGTGCAGAGAGTAAACACTGCTACACATTAAATATATGCTAACCGCCCAAAACTTTTACCAGGCTCCAAGTACTGTTTTTCCTACAGATTTCACTATTTGCCTTCAGTCTTTCTGGACCATAGAGGTATTCCTGAAAAATTAATCACAACTATGTACTGAAGACGTCTCAAGTTCTCTTGAGAAACCACCTTAATAGAGAAGAATTTTTTATGCAAAGCAAATACTTCTCAATTTATTTTAATCATAAAGCCCCAAATATTCAGACCTGGTTTGATTAAAGGGTCATGAGGAGGTTATGGGTAGGGTCACGGGCAGGTCATGGGTATCAAGAGGGTAATGGGACCTGGAGGGGCAGCCTTTTACGTCCAGTAGCCTAGTGGCTGATGAGCCCTCAGAACAGCCTGGGCACCCACTCTGGCATCTGTCTACCTCAGAGAATGCACAAGGCCAAGCGAGGTGCTCTGTGTTCTTTGCTTGTGTCAAAAAGAGAAAAGATAGGAGGATGTCATCAAAACAAAACCAAAAAAGGGAAGTTTATCAAGAGGTTAAACAGAGCTACTATTGGACCCAACAATTCATGTTCTAGGCATATACCCAAGAGACAGGAAAACATTTGTCCAAATAAAAACTTGTAACTAACCCTCACAGAAGCATTATGCATTGTATCCAAAAGGTGGAAATAACCCAAATGCCCATGAACTGACTGGTGGTTGGCAGCGGGGAGGGAAATGAGGAATGTCTGTCAATGGGCACAAGATTTCTTTCTGGGGTAATGAAAATGTTCTAAAATTGATTGTGGGGATGGCAGTACGGCTTTGAATATGCTAGAAATCACTGAACTGCACAACTTACATGGGTAAACGATATGGTATGTGAATAACATCTCAATAAAGCTGTTACCACACATTCAGAGAGTACGCAATCTGAAGTCATAACACTCAGGTAAGTAAAGCCATAATAGGACCTCAAACAGCCCTCATCCCACTTGTGTGTGGCCACTGGTGAGTCACCTCACCCCTCTGGTCTCAAGTTACAAGTCACTCCTCTGAACAGTTGAGGGAGCTGAATTTTAGGATCCCCCAGGCTCCTTCCAGCTGTAAGTCCTAGGAGTCTAAGACACAACCCTGAATCACCTGATGTGGACTTCTGTCTTACTACTAGCACTTTTGAGATTCTTCTCAATCACTTCGGCAAATCTGGTTGGTGTCATCTCATTGGCAGGAGTCTCCATCCACTGGCGTGCCAAGTTCTGCCCGGAAGCAAAGAGGACCCCTTTCTCCCAGGCCTCCTGGTCCTCACTGATAGAAGGAAGCACAGGGTCATGGTCAGACAGCCTCTCGAGACACTGACTGTGTCGCAGCTTGTGAAAACAAAGAGGAAGACTACCAAGAAGACGGACACACGGACCTGGATCAGCTGTCAGGGACCTGACCCAGAGTGTGGGCGGAAGGTGCAAGGAGCTGCAACACGGTGCCTGCTGTGTGAGCTGGGGGTCTGGGCGAGCGTGTCAGCTCACAAGCCTCATCTGTATAAAACAGGGGTTGGACTGATGGGTCTTGGAGGCCCTAAATCTACCACACAAATCGATGACAGAGTTTTCCACAGAAAGGCCCATTTTGCCGTCTTTCTCTGCCTCATGAATGACACGGCCCCAAGTGCTAACTGCAGAGGGGTACTGCTCAATGCTGATGGGGAACTGAAGGCCTTTCCACCCAATTTTCCTTGGGACGGGGCTCTGAACACCAGCCCACCAGAGGGCAAGAATCGGCTTCAACAGAGAAAGGCTATGGACGCGGGTTTCGATCCCAGTTCTTCCTGTGCCCAGCAGGAATCAATGTGAGCGGTGGGAGGTGGGTGAGACAGAGTCACTGTCTGGTGAAACGGGAACTGTCTGGGTTGGAACCTGCTGGGACCCAGCACTGTCCCCCCTCCTTCAGGAAGCCAACTTGGCGTGGCCTCCTAGTAAGCACCGAGCAAGGAGGGGCCGAGGGAGTCACGGGGTGACAAGAACATGACGAATGTCAGGAGCAGAACGTGAGGACAGGTACCACACTCTTAAAATGGCTAAGGTGATGGGGGAGGCGGCAGACAGGGCTTGCAGCTGTGCCCGATCCTCAAAGGCAGGCAGCTTCTATCCAAGAGGCCCCGCTGTCAGAACACCAGGGAATGCAACCCCGAGCTTGGGTTCATTTCCTCACCTTCCATAGAGCTTCGCCAACACGGTCACCTTCTTCTTCTGCTTTAGGTCATCATACTTATAGAGACCAAGCACTGCCCCTTCCGCAGCAGCCTGGGCATCCCCGCAGGGATCCACCTCCACGGAAGGCAGCTCCAGGTCTTGGACCTGCCGGCACCCCGCTTCAGAAGGCCAGGGGAAGCAGAAAAACTGGGGTCAGTCAGAGACAACTCAAAGAGCAGAAGGCTGACTCACAATGCGGTGTGCTGGGAAAGCAGCAGGACTGGGGTTCGAATCCCATCTCTGCCACCTGACCTTTCTGAGCCCACCCTTCCTCTTAGGTAAAATAAGGATGTGCACACACTTCACAGGTTATAGGAGGACAGAATGACAGATAAAATGACTAGTCTGTCTCCTCACAGAGTGACCATGATTACTAACTAGTATTACTTCTGAAATACTAGGATTTCCTGATGAAGTGGCCCGATCACCAGGAACTTGCCAGATTAAAAATGACAAACTGATGAGATGAAAATTATATCCAATGAACTGAGCAAAGTCCATTATTAACACAGCATTTTATTAAGATTGGGTCAGCAAAACTCCCAAATAAAAGTTATGAAGTAGTCATGCACCATGAACTTTGATAACAAGCATTTATCATAAATTTAATAAGCATATGTGATACGCACAGGGCCAAAGGTCGCTCGGGCTCATTTTCACTGCCTCAGCATCGCTAACCCATCTCTGTGGCGAAGGCCTTGTCCTGCACTGAGCTCCGAAGGAACTTAGTGGGTGTCTACCTCACCTCTTAAACCAGCCACTGGGCAAACTGGGACCTTTGGTAACTAGTGATAGACAAGCACCCCGCTCTTTCATCCATTTTCTCTGACTTGTACATATGAGACTCCGTGTGGCTTAAAAGGTGGGCAACACCAGGGTTGTATTACAAAAGGGAAGAAAATCCACACACAGAACTTTCTAGTAAAATAGAGCCTCTAAGGTCAATATTGTGAGAGTGAACAAATGGCTGTGAAACCCCCAAGCATAAGCTAAAGGAATTTAAAAATAAAACTCTATAAGCTAACCATCTATATCTAATATAAGGCCGAGCATATTGGGTAAGGGAAGTTGAGTATTCAGATGCGTTATTTCTCTGTGAACGCTGTAGGACTGGAGATGGTCAGAAGACCAAGAAAGGGAGACAGAATAATCTTAAAGAGTATCCTTAAAAATCTCCATCAATATTTAACCTCAAAAGTAAACTAACCCTCCCTGGCCAGTGTGGCTCAGTTGGTTGGAGCACTGTCCCATAAACCAAAAGGTCGCGGCTTCAATTCCTGGTCAGGGCACATCCCCTGGGGTTCCATCCCCGGCTGGGCACATATAGGAGGCAGCCAATCGATGTTTCTCTCTCACACAGATGTTCTCTCCCCCTTGCTCTTTCCCTTCTCCTCTCCCTAAAATCAGTAAGCATGTCCTCGGGTAAGGATAAAAAATAGTAAACTAACCTGCAATGGCTGCTCTGATGTTTTCTTTGCCTTCATGCCAGTTTTCCTGGTCATCCACTCCAGCCCCCTTTTTGCCGAGGCCGACCACCACCACACTGGGGAAGTCCTATTCCAGAAACACACAAAATCAGTCACTTTATAGCTTTAAAGTATTCATTTCCAACAGAGAACGGTACCCGAGGTCACCCGCCTTAACCTCAGCCCATGGCAAAATCAGCGTCAAATCTGGCTGCTGGATTTTTTGAGCCCTATATTTTGCTAAAATTTATAACATGTGTTTAAAAGGTAGAGAGTGAGGAGAACCCTGCAAATAATATACTATGTAACAGCACCCCAGCTCCAGCAACCGAACACAGAAAACCTACAGTTTAAGCAATACAAGAGAGGGAGTACTTTCTGACAACAAGTCACCTCTTTACAATCTTAAATAACATTTATGGCTTATCACTAGGACAAAACTACACACACAACATCTTCCAAGTTTTTCTGCATCACTACACTGTCGCAGTCCTCGGCACACAGTAGGTGCTCACTAGGGGTTTGCCAAATCTTATCTTCATCTCATACCTCATGCAGACCATAAAAGATTCGGGTTTTGCCGGCCTTCAGCGGCGGTCCAGATCTGAGAACAAGAGGAAATAGTTGTTTAAATTATTAGCTTGCTCTGTGCCTCTGAAAAGTGGCGTGTATCTACCTTTAGCTTTATGCTGCTTCTGTGAATTTGCTACACTTATGTTTTTATCAAAATATGAAATTTTTCTCAGGCCAAATTTCTCAGATACCATGCTTCTAATTCTAGTTCAGAAACTACCTAGCATACTTCCAGATTAGATGTGAGGCAGACTTATTAGAAAACAAAGATGGAGAGCTATGCCCTGGATGGACAATGTGTGGCTGCAGAGAAGAGCTGAACACTGACGAAGGCTGACCGGGATCTTAATTCTTTTGACTCTAAGCTGTGAGACACCAGCCTAAGGGCTCCTCTGACTGCCATGTGCTCGGCGTGGGGGCCGTTTACGGGGATTTATCTGCAAATGGGACACCAGGCAATTTCCAATCACACCAGGTGGAAAGGCAGGGCTGTAGCCAAGGACTGGATGTCCTGGTGCTGCTCGGTTATCAGTCAGGAAAGCCAGATTGATCTGTACTTTAACAGGTCAGCTTTTCTGTTAACAAATCAATCGAGGCACGCGAGGAGGCTGTCCACTGGCGAAGGACTGCCAATTAAGAGGGAATGCAAATTCTGTTATCCACTGATTAGGTAATCACTATCATTATTAGACCACATGTATTAGATCCAAGAAATTATCTATAATCCAAATACGATATAGTTGCAGAGGCTTATGGGAACACATCTATTTATGCTAAATGTGGCCTGACTTCCCAGATACTGCAGACCCATGCATACAGAAACCCAAAGTAAAAGTGCATCCCAGAGACATGAACTTTCACTTTCATTGAGCAGTTTCTAGAGTGCTTCCCAGAATTTAGTCTACTAACAATAAAGCATAGAAAAAATGTTCTGTTTTGTTTTCAAGGCACTTAAAAACAGGAACCCGCAGATGAATACTTACACGTTCAAAGTTTCTCTCAGCTTTCCAGACACCAATTTATCGAAATTCTCTCCCGCACTTGTAAACTGTGGCACGTCATTTTCTTTTTCTCTGGTATAGATTCCTAAAACAAGACCCTGGAAAACAAACAAAACAGTAAATATAATTGGGGTCCCCAAACTCCAGAAGGAGCAAATAATTCAACCCAAACTCTGTCCCCATCAAGGACAGAAGAACAAAGCCTAAAAAGCAGGTGCTGGGCAGTTAGCTAAGCTTACAACCTGCCTAGTGTTTCAAATTCCTGCCAAGGCAAGACTGTAATCACTACCTGTGCTGGGTCTTCAGTCTCTTCCCAAGAAAGGGTTCTCACAGCATAAAACTTTCAAATAAGAGCACAAAGACGTTTTGTCTAAAAAAACAATCTCATTTGTAACCAGGTCTGAAGGAGTTAAGAACATGCCACTCAAAAATAGGCCGAATGTGTCATACTGACTACTCTGAGCTGCAGGTACTTGAGGAACAGCAGACGTAGGAAGGGCTCCCTGACCTCCTGCTTTCTACCTAAAAGCAGGTCATAAAATTTCCTATGAGGAACACGCTGTCCCAGCACCAGGAAGAGACATTCTTATCACCTGAGACTGGGAGTCGACACCAAAAAGGACCTGTACAAACACACCTACTAAAATACTCCTTAACTTCCATTAGCTCCCCCCACATATTTCCTGGTCACTGCGTCACAATTTACTGCCCCTAGCCCTAGCCAGTTTGTCGGGTCACCACCCCACAATTTTTCATTCTCTGTTAAAAAAGTTCGTAAGTTCTGGGGCCTAAAGGCTTTTGGGTCTTTATCTTCCTTTGAAGACTCCTACATCCACTAAAACATCAAATAAAACTTGTATTCTTCTCTCCTGTTATTAACCTTACGTCTGTTTAATTCTTAGGTCCAGCCACAAAACCTAGTAAAGTAGAAGGAAGTTTTTTCTCCCTTTCAACCTTCAAATGCAAATCTCAGGGATTCTGGGATGCTATCCCAGTCAAGCCAATGGCTGCACTTGCCAATACTGGAAAGAACTCTGGGCAGCTCACCGGCTGAGAGAGAGAAAAAGGATGCAACCCCTCAAAGAAGGGCAGGGGCAGGGCATTCTGCCCTACATGTAGTGAATGACCCCCTCAGGCCTCGAATAACTGAAATAAACTAGAAGTAAACTAAGTAAACCAGAAATCACTAATTTCCTTTGCCCGGCAACTTGTGACTTTAAAAACTGTTTTCTGCCTTAAGGGAACTCTGTGAGATGGAAAGAATTGTAGTCTTCTCACCTGACAGATAGATAGGGAAACTGAAACCTGACACTGAAACAAACTAGCCTGGGTGTCACTGAACTGCAGGAGAACCCTGAGGCCTTCCTCTCAGCCCTCCGTCCTTTCCACAAAATCAAACTGGTATTTAGACCAAACTGTGTCTCTTCTGTCCTTCCCATCAAAGAAAAAGGGCTTCCTTGGCGTTGGTAACCTTTCCAGGTTCTAGCTTCCCTAAGATTGCTCGTTTCCTCGATTCCATGAAACCAAGTGGGGAACTGAGAAGCGAGGACCGGGATGTTACCTGGGTGGGGTATCGCACTGCATTGGAAAGCGCTGGGACAGGGGTCCGGTCCCCCTGCCATCTGACACAACCGGTGACCCGAGCTCGAGCCCTGTCATTTCTTTCTGATCCTCAGGCATGAGTCCCAGTCTTGTATACCTTCCAGCACCCATTCCACTTTCCAGATCCTCCCCACCCCAAAAGAGATCTTCCTAAATTGTTCGGAGTTCAATTAGGTGAAAAAGGCTTTTCTTCTGGAAGTCACTCTCCTCTTAATTTCACGAAGAGCGGGGGTCTCTTTGAAAAGCCCGTTCCCTAGGGTGGTACTGTTTTCCTGGCCTTCCACTTCAGGGCGGAGGGACTAGAGGTGTGGAGCCCAGTGGCCGACTCTGGGACCTGAGATGCCATTCTGCCGCAGCAAACGTGGGCTCCCTGCTAGCTAAGGTAGGAACGACACTGGCACCGTCCTTTCCGGGGTTACTGTGAGGACTAAACAAAATAATGAATAAGGGCATGGGTACAGAGTGGCGGCTCAGGAAATGGCACCTACGGCTATTCTCTCCCGCCCGGAGTTCGGATCCTAGGGCTCTTCCAAGCGAGGAGAGGAAGGAGGGCGCACCCTAGGCATAGATAAGGCAGGAGAAGGCTTGGGGTAGTCGGCAGTCCTGAAACCACGGCCCATGCCCAGGATGAGCTCTGCAACGCGAGGGAACTTTCCTTTTGAGCCTATTTTTTTCAACTTAGGGCAAAAGCCGGGGTCACCAGGGCCTCGACCCGCCCCGCAGCCCCGGTCGCCCGCAGGCAGGGCTCCTGCGGCGGCCCCGGATCCAGCCATGGTCTCTCACCTTCGTCATGTCTGCGGCGGCGAAACCTCGGCTCCAGGAACGTTTCACCCCAAGACGTCGGATGGCGACTCGTCCCGCTGCCGGAAGAGGCAGCAAGAACATCTTGTCAGCTCGGCCCCCAGCACCGCCCTTCAGCAAGCACGTGGCGCCAGAAGGAAGGGCGCGCGTCGCGGGGCGGGTCTTTCGGGGAGAGCGGGCGCGCGCCTAGCGGGCGGGACAGGTACCGGGGAGCAGCAGCGAAGAGGGCGCCAGAGGCGTCTAGGGGCGGGGATTTTCGGGAGGTGCAGGCGCGCGCGCGAGCCTCCCTCGGGGAGGAGTGGATGCTTTTGGGGCGGGGCGAGTGGTTACGCTCCAGAACACTGGGTGGTGTCCTGGGTGGATGCGAGGCTGTGGCGGAGCTTGCCATCGTGCGCGTGCACGTGTGGTCCGTGGCGAGGAGGCGGGACTCTCAAACTAGCGCTCTAGGGAGGGGCGGGGTCTAGGTATGACGTAAACGAGGGGTGGGGCGGGGGCAGGGCTCCAGCAACACCGGGAAACAGGAAGGTGCACGTGGCTTCACCACTGAGGAGTAATGTGGGAATGAAGTTTCTATTGAGTTTTTTAAACATTCACGAGCTTTCTCTCCAATTTTTTTGAATTTACATCTGACCCAAAGATGTAACATTGTAGGGCAGTTTAACCCAAATGCTGTTTTTGAAGACAGGAGCTTTGTGAACAGTGCTCAATATTTTAATATATTTTTCATTTTAAGAGGGGGTTTGAAATACTTGGTTATGAAAAAGTACATGGTTAAAAAAAGAAGAAAAAGAAAAATTACACGGTTGAATGCTACCCAGGGAACATGCGGAAGCTTAAGGAAGTATATACCTCCTTAAGCCATGTTAGATGTTACACCTGATCCTAGTTTTAGCTGTATCTTTGATTTTAGCTAAGGGCATGGGGGTGGGCAGGATACAGAACCCGAGTGCGCAAAACCTCCATCTTGGTCTCAATCGCAAAAAGGAGAGACTGTGTATTTCATTCGACAAGGGCTGGACACAGCAGAGGTTTGACTGTCTTTTCTTGAAGGCTGAAAGAGTTGGGGATGATGAGTCCTCTTTGGCTTGCACCTCCTTCAGATAGTTAAAGCAAAGTTGTATCATAAACTCAATAAACTCTCCAAAATTTATTTATATTCACTTCAAAAGAAGAGAAATCTTTGTATTCACTTTATAGCTCTTGTTTCAACAAGATCAAGGTGCAGCTTCCACAACCAAAAATTAAGTGCTAAAACCTGTCCCCCAAGCTAGGGTGTGCATAGAGGGGGTGCTCTGCGAGCTTCAGAGGCAACCATGATGCAGAGTCGTCGCTATTTCCGTGTACCTGAGTCTGTTTCCTTCATTTTGCTACTGCTCCTGCAAGGGATAGCATGCTTCCTGGCATATCCTCTTTTACTTCTTTGGTTCAAGGGCCACAAGCATGTACATTTTCATGTGCCTAATGGTATACGGGAGAAATAAATTTCACAACCCCCAACAAACTTTTGTCCTTACTGAACGGTATTATTGACCACTTTACTTTAGAATGTAAGATTTAGTCATCCATCAAACTGGAAATTCAAAGTGTTTACTATTTTTTTCTGTTAGAAACCATGAAATACAGTAGACTTTGTGTCACTAGCTTCAAAGACTATGATCTAGTAGAGACAAAATATATGGTAACTGTAAAGAGATAAAAATCAACAACGTTCATACAGTTTTATGTGCATATGTTTCAGTTCCTCCTGCCCCCTTCCCTCCTTGACTGAGACTTTGGCCTGATGCCCCGTCCTCCAGGAAACCTTCAATGACGTTCCACATCTGGGTACCGTGCCCTCCCTTTGCTCCCAAAGCAGCCTGTCTCAAAGTGCTAATCACCTGTGTGCTCATTGTTTGTTACCCTGAGGCATCTTGGGGGCCATAATTTTCATCTCTGGGTTTCTAGCACCTAAATCTAGAGTCTCGACTGTGGTTGGCACATCCACAGTTGTTCATAAAATGTTTGAATGAATGCATGATCAAGGTCTAAGGGGTGCAGCATTGATAATTAAAGAACAGAATAGGCCCCACTTTTGTCCTTCAGACAATAAATGCAAAATTTTAAAAAGCGTGAAGTGAGCCAGTAGACTGAGAAGGATGCAGGTGATCGAGGAGGCCCTCAGGGTATGGAGGCGTGTGTGGGAAGAGGGTGTTGGCTTGGCTTGGGGTGTAGGGATCAGGAATAATCAGTGGTTATAAAAGACAGTGATGCTAGATTAAAGAGGATTTTGAAAGGCTGGGGGAGTTTATTATTGATGTGGGAGTCACCATGGACTCAGTCACGTTTTTGGTAGAGGCTGGGAGGAGATAAAAGCTCTGTTTTAATATGACTGACAGAGACTGGAGTCCAGGGTAGAGAAAGACTGACGAGTGTAGGAGAAAGCTGTGTTTCAGTGGAAATCTATGCGTTGTCCAGAGAGATTGTGCGGAGGCTCTTCTGGGTTACCTGATTTAGGTTCCGGGGAATATCTTTCACAGCTCTGTAAGTTGTTATGCAATACTATACAAGCCTTATCTGTAGCTATGCAAATTATCCCTTGTCCAGTAGAAGTTCAACCAACAACTCTCTGCTGAGGAAAAGCCAGTTTATCTCCATTTGCATACTCATTTCAGTATGGCTGACCTATAAATATGTGGGTTTTCAGAATTCTCTTTTGAACCAGTTATAACAACTATCTGTTTCAGGAATTAAAGAATATCTCTAACATGTATTCATTTTTACATCTGTAGGAGAGTCACGATTTTAACTTTTCGGGGAAATTCTCCTTTAGCAGCAGGTACACTGGCTGGAGGCATGCATTTCTGATGGAACTTGCTAGATGATCCCATTTGAGAAACGAAAAGTAGAATCAGTGAGATACAATCTGTGAATGTGGAAGAACATACATCACTAGCCTGTTTAGGGCCCTAACACTCCCTTCTTGCTTAGGGAGGGAGAAGCCGTGAGGGCGATGGGTGATGGGGAGCTTCATTAGAAATGTTGACTCTGAAGTAACAATGGACCATTAAAGGGAAAGCAGATGGTAAAAACGTCCTGCGAGAGCTTCCCGGGACGATGCAGATGCAGACTTTACAGAGTGAGTTCGATAGCCAGGAAGGAGTCTGATATTTCCCTAAAGGAGCCAGCACCGAGCAAGAGGGGCACAGGGAAAGACAGCACCTGTGCAAGACACCCTCTGTCAGGGGATGGAAGCGCCCGAGAAAGAGGCAAAGTAGGGGGCAGCCAGAGAGCAGAAGAGACCTAATTGTACGAGCGTTAATGAGTAACCGTCATTTAGCGCTTCCTGGGGCGCCGGACTGTCCTGAAAGTTCTCTAATGGATATCGAGATAAACCAGCGTCATAAGCTGAAAATTGTAGTGCATTAATTTAGTCATCAAATATTTTAAAGTGCCTATAATGCTATATGCACTGTTCTAGGTTCTGCAGACATAAAAGGGAACAAAATTTCTTTCCTCATATAACTTTGAAGGAGGATAGGGTGACAGACAATAAAGTAAATAAATAAAATATAGTATGTCAGTGGTGATAAATGCTTTGAAGAAACATAAAAGAGGGAAGAGGGACGGGGCTTGAGTTGGAAACAAAAGTGACTTAAATTGAGTGCCAGGTAAGTCCTCATTGGAAGGTAATGTTTGAGCAAAGACCTAAAGGAAGCAAAGGGGTGAGTTTGACAGAAATCTGGGAGCATCATTTCTGGCAGAGCAAACAGCAGGTGCAAACGCCCTGTGGCAGGAGCCTTCCCAGCATTTTAAAGACACAATAAGGAGGCAAGTGTGAAAGGAACAGAGGAGTGCAGAACAGGAGTTCCAGGAAATAACTGGTTGGAACTGGAGAGACCAGATCACGTGACAGACATTGTAAATCTGAAAAGCAAGTGATTGGGAAGAACTGCATGAGGATAGGAAAGAGCTTTGAAATTGCTCTTGCCAAAGTGAATAATCTCCCTTGATGGGAGGGTGTCCCTAAGGACAGAGACGAAGGAAAGCACGAAGGCAGAGGCAGGTGACTTTATAGGTTTAGGGGCAGGATCACAATGACTTCTCTCCTCCCCATTAAACAGAGAATGCAGGCCCTGCTGTGAGAAGGACTCTGGAATCAAAGGACTTCATGGTCAGACAAGGTTGGGAAATGGTGCTCCTCCTTTTTTAAAAATTTTATTTATTGATTTGAGAGAGAGAGAAAGAGAAAGAGAGAAAGAGAATGAAACCTTGATTTGTGATTCTACTTACTTATGCATTCATTGGCTGATTCTTGTATGTGCCCTGAGTGGGGATTGAACTTGCAACCTTGGTGTATTGGGACAACGCTCTAACCAACTGTGCTACCCAGCCAGAGCTGGGAAATGCTTCTTCTTAATGCAGTTCCCCAGGTATTAGCCCTGAACAAATAAATTGATGTGGTGAAGGGTTCATATTTTTCCTCTCCACATTTGTTTCTAAACCCCCCCTTACCCCCCACCACCAGAGAACAATTTTCTCTTTGCACAACTTTGGAAAGCACTGGGATAGAATTTAGCTGCAATAGAACGTTCATGGAATGTCACCATTGGAGGCATACAGCTCAGTTTAAATATGTATGGGATTAGAATATTGTGATCAGATTTTTAGTAAAATCTCCTAATATTGAAAACATTTTCCAATATAACTTATTTTAAGCACTAGTTATGCCAAACTAATATTGAAAAATGAGTTAGCATTCTTATCTGAACATTTGAGTTATTATAAAGGTGGTACTGCAGAGTTGTGGAAAAGTTACAGTCTTTTTTAATAAACGAAGCACTTCGATCTCAATAAGGAAGCCGGATGAATTGGATCCAGAGAGGAAAATGTGAGTTTTGACCCTTACCTCACAGGAAACCCATGAATCATTTCCAAGTTAGTGTGAACAGTAAAAGGCTCAAACTTTTAGGATATAACATGGGAGACAATTTTGGTGAACCTGAGGTAGGCGAAGGTGTTAAGTGGGGTACCAAAAAACACTAGATAAAGAAAAAGATTAGTAAATTCAGTTACATTACAATCGAGAACTTCAGTTCAAGAGAAAGACGTTAAAAGAGTGAAAAGGCAAGGCAGACCACGGGAAAAGATATTTGCAATCCATGGAGTCGGCAAAGGATTTGTGTCCACAATGAATGAAGAAATACCACAAATTAGTCTCTAACAGACACTAGAGTAGGAAGGTGGGGCGGAGAGCCAGGCTGCTCACCTCAAAGTGACCTCACAGTGTGACTTTGGGAGCATTATTCAATGTTTCTCTGCGTCCGTTTTCTCATCATTAAAGGAGAATAAGAGTATACCCAACTCCAAGGGCCATCGTGAGAATTAAATTAATCAATACAGATAAGACACTTTGAGTAGAGCATTGGACATTGAAGGGGTCCGACCAAGGTTAGCAGTTCCTCTATATCCTGTGCATTTGCAAGGTTGAGTGCTTTTTGCAGAGAACTTTGTATACTGTCATCATCAGTGTGACTGTCGCTGATGTGCCTGACATCACATTTCCTATTGCACAAAAACCACGTGTGCGAGAGTGAGGCACCACACCATTCAACACGACCCACCCCACGCCATCATAACTGGGAGACATTCTTGCTTAACCGAGTTGCAAGGATCTTGGCTATAGTCTCCCTCACCCAATAACTTTGACACCTTTATGATATCCTTACATACCATCACAGCATCAAATGTGTAATTGTGCAGTTCATTGCCTCTACCAGTTTTCTGGCAGAATTTCTGGAGAACACTGAATGTCTAAGATTTCAGGCTTAACCTGTGAATCACTGTTCTCCACTCTAGGTGGCAGGGGCTCAAGTGCTAAGTGCCCCACCCCACCAGGGAAGCATCACCAGGCAATTCCCTCCAGGTTCTGCCCTGCTTCAGCTGGATTTCATTGGCATCATTGATGTAACAGAAGCGCTTGTAAAGCCAGCGCATCTCTGGGGGCTTTCTAGTCAATCCCTCTTCATTCCTGGGGAGGTGGCCTGCCTATGGGTAGGAAGTGATCGTTAATCACTGGACCCACGCTTCTCAGAGTGGGGTTGTGACCCCTGCGTGTAAGGTTTCCCTGAGGTACTTGAAAAGTCTCAGAGCTCCAGGTCTCAGCTCAGGCCCTCTGACTCAGAACCGTGGGGAGCGTGCGCTGGAAGCTTGCATTCTTAAAGACGTCTCCAGGTGAGTCTGAAATTTGAGAATTCTACAAATGTATGTTTCTGAGTCCCACAAAATCTAGTTCTAGAGTTGAAAATCAGCCCCCGACAAGTTGAGTGGAATGTAGTTTGTGGAAGTGGAGGCCAGTTGAATCTATGCACGAACTAAATCGAGAAAAAGATTTGTGAAGGGCGAGAAAGAATGCCTGAAGCGCCGTGTGCACACAGTGCGTGTAGTCATGATTTTCCTGGAGCTAAGGGAATGTCTTGCCTTGCCTCTGAGAAGTGAAATTCACCCAGGATGTGTTTATTTCGTTTTTATCAATTCAACCAATAAATACAAATATAGCTCTAAAACTTCTACATCTTGAGCACCCTGTTGAAGATCTGTGTACTCTTATCTGCAGGAAGTATATCGATCAACCTGTCATTTCAGGTAATTCTGCACTTACATTGGGACCCTCAGGCTAAGGTCCTCCTTAAAGCCAGAGATTTTCAACCTTTTTCATCTCATGACACACATAAACTAATTACTAACATTCTGCAACACACTAAAAAATATATTGTTTTGCCCATCTGACAAAAAAAAAAGGTATAATTTTGATTCACTCACCAGACAGCTATTGTTGTGTTTGCTGTTGTCATTTTTATATTTGACAATCTAAGGGAAAAGAGGTCAGTGCCTCTGACTAAATAGTCAGGAATTGGAGGGTTTAAAAGTTCTTGTGGCACCCCGATTGAAAATGCTGTCCTACTGTAATGAATTAACACGCCTGTCGTGGTCCTTCTTGGTGCCATCCACTCACCCCCATGATCGGGTGGCCTAGGACACCCGACCTGAAGTACATAGAATTGTCCAAGCGTCTTGTAAAAATGCAGTTTCTGATTCAATGGGCCTGGGGTAGGGCCTGAGATTCTGCATTTCGAACACGTTCTCCGGTGGTGCCGAGGGGGCTGATCCAGAACCACAAGTACGGTTTTTGTTTTTTGGGGGTTTTTTTGTTTTTGTATTTTTAGAAAGAGAATTTTAAAAGAGTCAAAAGAACAGAAATCAGTTATCTGCCCTTTTCCGCGACAGGGAGCCCCCCTTCCCCATGGGACTGAGACTTACTGCTAGATCGTGAGGGAGGCAGGCCTGGCACCCAAGCCTTGGGTGAGGCACAGAAAGGCCCATGGCAGGCACTCAACCGGAGGCAGGTGCAGCCCTTGGGCTGCAGGACTCGATGGCCACTGGGGCTGCCGGTTCTGAAAACAAGCTTTCATCTCCCAGAATCGCCGTCTATCTGCAGCAGCTGGCTGGGGAAATGTTTCACAAAGCGCGTGCCCGAGGCTCCCAAAGGTAGCCTCTGACCCTCCCTTCTCCTTGGCTCAAGCCTTTCCTCAGGAGGAAAGGTCATGGCCACAAGGAGTAACAGTCTTGCTTAAGAAGCATCGTCCCATTTCTGAGCCCCAGAGAGGCTTTTCTGAGACTCTGCGACCCCCGGGTGTCTCTGAGTTGCACTGCTGGCCGAGGCCGGGGAACACCCCACGCGGACTCCGCTCTCAGCAGCTGCGGGCGTGAATGCTGCGTTGGCTGCTTGGGAATCGAAACAATCCTCTCCCTTCCATTCCTGACTCGGGTCTCCACTGTGAATCTTTCTGACGAGCTAGTTCTTTCTCTGGGGCATAAGATTGGAATTTGGGTCTGTCACACGTCTCCCGAACTGTTGACAGTGACCGCGACTGACCTTAAACGCCTCCGAAGCCCCCCATGTCTCAGTGGTGTCTGCTTCCCAGGGTGGTTGTGTCTCTTTATTTTTCAATTCTCGTCTTAGATTTCAGGCCCATTTGAACTTTCTGTTCCTTAGATACCTCTGGTCTTAATCACCTTTTCTGGCAGGCGTCTCACCTGGGGCGACTGGCCTCGCCTCCCAGCTACCCTGTCATCCAGCCGCAGCAGGGAGCCCCTTCCTGCTAAGCACCGGATGTCAAGATCTTTGCACTTGAACGTGTGCCCACATACCTTTTAAATAATCTCCTTGTATTCTTCTGCCTCCATGAGCTAAGAGTAAAGAAGATGAATCCTCTTATTCTTACCACTACCAGATCTGGGGTCTTCCTTCAATAATCCCCTGACCTTTATCTTCCCGGAGAAAAATCCTTCCTGTCATATGAAAGGCAGTGCTGAGAAATGCCATAGGAAGCATTATTTATTTTATTTTATTTTATCCTTCTTTTTTGGCCACGAAAAGTCTTTAGAGCAAGATAGTGCTCACTTCCTTGTTCAGCAGTTCATTCTCTAAATACACCCAGAGACAAACTGTTCTCAGTAGTGGGGGTTTCAAATAAACTCCTTTCTCTAATAAAATACTGCTGGCTTAAAAACAAGAAGTATTATTAGATGCCAATGTGTCAACTGATTTTTTCATGTTGCAACATCATTTCTTCTTTTGAAAAGTACTTTAATGCCACAATTGGGGTTAATTAAATGTAAGTCCTTGACCTTGCAGGTACTCAGCAGTTTCCATGGTACCGCCCACAAACTCCTGTACATCAGCAGTTCCCAAATGCCACCTATAGCCTTCCAACTGGAGAGCTCAGAACACAAACACACACACAACATACAACACACACACACACTTGGGAATCTGCTACCCTCTCCTCCTCCCTCCCACCGGGAGATTTTAATTTAGTTTTTTTAAAGCTCACCAGGTAATTTTGACCATCAGCCAGGTTTTGAACCTGTTGAGCTGGTTCCTGTGTATCCATCCATCCACCTGTTAGGTAGGATAGATAGCAAACCAAGGGAGGGAGGAGGAGGGAGGCATGTCTCACCCACTGACTCAGCAGGACTGAGCCTGGTCCATAATGTTGCCAGGTGTGCCTGCATCACAGGAAACACCACGCTGACCCGGGAGGAGGGCGGCCCTTGAAATTCTATGAATCTTCTCCGCTGTCTGGAAAAGAAAGCCTTGAAACTGTGCTTTCATCCCAATGCCTGAAAGGGGGAAGATGAGGGAGTCCACAGTGCCCGAAGAAGAAGCTCGTAAAACAACTTTGGTTCATTGCCTGCCTCTGGTCATGATCTGTTTTGCCAGGGAGCCCCTAATGCTTACAGAAAGAGCCCACAAATAACTCTGGGCGACTGCCTCATCTTTATTAACTGCCTCCTGTCACGTGTCTGTTTTATAACAAGATGAACGAGTGGAGTCTGGAGCAAGATAAGGATTTGGACTAACAGATCCCTACATATACGTAAGCTTGGGTAGTCATGTTCCCTGCACCCTCCCTCCCCCAGGAAAGCTGGCACCACCTTTACCCATCAATTAATATGTAACTTCTTCACCCACACCCCACCAGCGATGTAAGTCCTCAAGACAAAGGACCTGATGCCTTGGCTGCCCTTACCTTGTCCTGCTCTGAACCTGTGCTTTTCAACTCCTACCTTAGCTAGGCCCGTTCTCTTCCTTGAGAACCTATCACTAACAAACCCTGCTTACATGCTAATAGACTTGCTGATCTGTAATATCTTACTGTGTCAGCAAGGAGAACCAGGTTCTCCCATAACACATCCATCCGTCCTTTCACCCATCCATCCTGCTTGCTTTTTTCCAGAAAAGATTTAAGGTATTGACTTAAATAAAGTAACTTAGGAAATCAATCGTTTAAAAAATAAGTAGGAATATCAATATTGAGTTACTCTTTATCTGCTTTCTCATAGTTTTGTGTTTTTCAAATTTTCTTGGCATGTTATTATAGTGATAATAACTTTTAAAGGGTGGCCCTTTATGGATTAAAAAAAATCCAACCAGGGTTGCATCGTTTCTTTTTATACTTGGTGAGTTACCAGTTAACGGAATATTTTATTTTTAGACGTTGTGGTTCCTCCAGAGGACTAAAAAGAAAATCGTTTATGACTGTGACTTTACAAATTACTGGTAAGATATAAGGCCTCTGAAGTTCTAGCTGTTTCTGTCCTCAAGGGTCCTGCAACACCTCCCTGAGAAATGATGCCCAGCAATATTATATAAAATATAAAAAGGGCTTTCATTATTTGGTTGAAATTTGAAATTGGAATCTAGCATATTAGGATCGGACTGAATCTGAGTTGGGTGAAACCATTCGAGGTCCCCTGCCCAGCCAACAGTCTCACCGAGGACATAGTGCAATTCTAGCCAGTGGACTGCTTCCACCTAGTGGTGAGAAGTGGTCATACTACTCAAAGTGTTCAACCTCAGTCATGGTTTATGAACATCAGAAATTTATTGTTTTAGAGTTCTAGAGGTTGGAAGTCTGAGGTCAAGGTATCAGCAGGGTTGATTTCTTCTGAGGCTTCTCTCCTTGGCTTGTAGATGGCCTGTATGTTCACCTGTGTGTCTAGGTCCTAATCTCTTTTTATAAGGGTATCAGGCATGGTATTAGACTAGGTCCCACCCTAATAATCTTGTTTTATCTTAATTGCCTCTTTAAAGACTCATCTCCACATATGGCCACATTCTGAGGTGCTGGGGGTCAGGACACGTCCACACTGCAACTTTAGCATGTGATTACTAGTAATAATTTTATTTACAACCCTCCCCTCCCCGTATGAAGCTGTGTCAGGAACCAACTTGGTCCACCCCCCAGCCTTACGCTGTAATAAAAGGGAATGTTTGTGTTTCTCATTACCGGTCTGTAAACAGCCCAAACAATGTCCTATTCATCTCTGTATCCTCCCAACCCAGTGCTGGGCACAGGGTAATGCTTCCAAAATATCTGTTGAAAAATAGTTAAAATTATCCAATCTGTGGGAGCATGGGGCAGGGGCATCCAAATAAATATTTGGAAATATTTTCAGTGAGAAGCTTTTGTTCACTGAGGTGGGGGAGTGCTGATGAAGGTACAGGTATGACAAGATTAGCCACGAGTTGTCATCACTGAGGCTGGGTAAGGGTAACGGGACTGCATTGTAGCAGTCTCTCTACTTTTAAATACATTTAAAATTTTCCTTAATAAAAGTTTCTTTTAAAATACTCATTTGTTTATAAATGGACAAGAGAAGGAAGGGTTAGTATTGTATTATAATGAACCAGTCTATCCTGGAAAGCTGATTTTTTTTTTTTTTTTTGCATTTTGTCACAATGGCCCTTAGTTGAGGAACAATGACATTTACTTCCTCCTCTTCTGGGAATAAGCCCAGATGAGGATGTCACCACTGTGGCTAGTGACATCCTCATCTTTTCTTCAGCAAGAGGGGAGGGAACAATTGAGTAATGCAGTGATTATTGTTACATGTTATCCTTTTTGGCTCAGACTTCGTAAATAGACTTGTCTTTAACGAAGACATGAGTGAGGGCTTACAGGAGCTGGTGGAAATTCCCACTGCTGGGGGGTGTCATGAGATTCCATACTGAGTGTCATTAAAGGTTACAAAGAAGAAAACTACACAGAACTAAAAAAATAGGTGTGATATTTTTATGTGATGAAAGGCAAATAACAAAAAATATACCATGTACACTATTCGGGATGAGGAACGCAATGTGACCGCGTAGAAACTTTATTTCGTTAATATGACCTTTTCTCCTTTCTTTCCTTCTGACTCAGACTGGCCTCATCCAACACCCTGGCTCACCTGCCTCGACCTGAAGCCCTCAGGACGGGAGGCTCTGGTCAGACCCCGTCTCCCTTAGTCACCACCATGAATGGTTTTTCCCCTGCATCACATACTGTCTCAGTATGTCGTCCCTCCCCAGCCGCTCCGAGAATGAAATCTCTGGAGAGCAGAACTTTTGTCTGTTTGTTCACTGCTCTACTCCCAGCACCCAGCTCGGTTTCAATACTTGTTGAAAGAATGAATGTGCCCCAATCCTCAGACGTTAATCATGTAAGCTGTTGCCTGAGTCTTCTGTATTTATGTTAGGGATTGTTCTTACCTTTCCTCAGGACCTGACATTTAACTTGGTGGGACACTGACATTTCCACTGTTTCGAGACATTACTACAGTCTGTTGCTGTCTTTCAGATCTATCTCCTAGTGAGTTAAGTATCCCTTCCAGCCATGTACCATCTGCATATTTGATGAGTGACATCAGTCCACTAACTAGTAACTGCAGCTCCGTCTGGGATGGGGGTAGGGGGCTGCAAGAGACAGATGAGCCCTGCTCATAAACAATTAGAAAAGAAGAGATGCCATAGAAATTTCCTGAAGCTCAGTATTGAGCAAAGTTAGAGTGGTTCCAAATCAGGTGTCTAATTTGGAGCTAATTTGGGGGATTAGATAAGTTTTACTTGGCATGAGGTCAGGAAACCTGGGAAAGGATTCGCCCCAGCTGGCATCATGGGAAAATGAATTAAGAGGGTTGCACACCTGTATGAGTGAGCGATCTCCAGAGAAATAGAAGCAATAGAGTGTGTGTATATGTATATGTGTGTATATATGCATATACACACATATACATATATGAGAGAGAGATTGATTTTAAGGAACTGGCTCACATTGTCGTGGAGACTGGCAAGTCCAAAATCCGGTGGTCAGAAGATCCAGGACAGACTTGCATTTTAAGTCCAATGGCAATTGTTGACAGAATCCCCTCTCCCTTGGGACTAGAAAGTCTTTTTCTTAAGGTCTTCAACTGTTTGGATGAGGCCCACCCACACATGGAGAGCAATCTACTTTATGCAAAGTCTACTAACGTAAATGTCAATCCCATCCAAAAAATACCTTCACAAAAACATCTAGAATATGCCCTGGCTGGGGAGCTCAGTTGGATAGAGTGTCATCCCGATACACCAAAGTTGCAGGTTTGATTCCTTGTCAGTGCACATGCAAGAATCAACCAATGACGTTTAAATAAGTGGAACAACAAGTAATTGATGTCTCTCTCTCTATTCCTCTCTCTCTCACAAATCAATTTAAACAAATCTACTCTCTGTCTGTGAGTCAGTCTTTAGACTAGTGTTTGACCAAATATCTGAGTACTGTGGCCTAGCCAAGTCAACACATAAAATTAACCATCACAGTAGCACTTAGGAAAACCCAGACCCAACACAAAACAGCTGGGCTGTTTTCAAAAAGGTGAATCAGTTCTAATCCCGCTGGGCGTGGCATGCTTCCAAACCCGCCGTGTAATTTCATCCGCCATGCCTCCGCTCATCGCTGACACACCCCGGAATGCTCTTCTCCAGCCCTGCTTCCTTCGCCACTGGAAAAACATCTACTCGTCTTTCAAAGTTCAGATCAGGTGTCACCTCTGTGACACTTTCTTTAATTCCTCATCCCATCCTGAAGAACTAATTCCTTCCTCGGCCCTGTAAGTCTGTCCTAGTACGGCCCCGATCACATTGCGTTGCTGCTGCTTGTACATCAAACAACAGACTCGCAGAGTGGCTCCCGCGTGCGTGATTCAATTCATGACGTCAGCAAGTTTCCAACCTTCCCGTGCCTTAGTTTTTCCATCTAAAAACTGGAAATAAAGTCATACTGACCATCTGTGGTTGTAGTGAGGACCTAATGTATATAAAGCTCTAAGAACACTTTTCAGCATGTAGTGACCACACAAAAAAAAGGTAGTTATTATCATTTTTTGTGTTACTGTGGCTCTCTGATTCCTGTGTCACATGGAAAGACTTGATGTTTCTGGAGGACAGGGACATCAACATATCCCCCCTAATAATGTGTGGAATAGACCACGGTATAATAGGCTTTTATTGGACTGCTCATTATCTTATATTTGTGGAATGCTTTCCAATACATCCAAAGCCTGGCAACATTAGAGCCCATTAAAACCTCACTACGATCTTGCCAGGTCATTTGTAACCCCTATGATGACGAGGAAACTGAGAAGCAGACATTAAGTGCATTGTCCCATGTCACTCCCAGCTGGCAAGTTCAAAGTCTGCAACTCCAACTCAAAGTCCAAGGTCAGGGAGGGGGAAGGACAGAAATGCCAGGAATTAGGGAAAGTTTTTCTTTTCGGGCCCAGGTAGTGCCCTTCCGCCTTCCACCTAGTTCTCCTTATTGCCAGAGTCATAGCCATTCCGGACTGTGGAGCCCGCAAAAGCGTTGAGGCCCCCATTCCTACTACAGAGCTGGTCTGGGAAAGGGCGTGACCAGGGGAAGCGGTTAATACAAGATATCCTCCGCTGTGACTGTGGCCTCTTCTATTTTGGTCTTAATCTCCGGGAGGGGAATTTGACTGATGGCCACCACAACCAAGTTGGCGGCGTGGGCTGAGGCGCTGGCCACGCAGATCCAAAACGACTCTTCGTACTGTTCTTCCACGACGACAAAGCGGAAGAGCTTCTCCTGGAAGTTGGCGATTCGTTCTGTCAGGTCGTGAAATTTCACCGCAGCCATGAAGCTGGCGATGGCCAAGGCCACGACTCCACCTGAAACCCACAAAAGGGACCCTTATTCCCAGTTGCTTTTGGCAGTTGGAACGACTTTATGAGAGGTGGCGCTTCCGTGGCACAGGCAACGAACTCACTTTGGGTTTAAAAAAAAATCCTTAAGGAGGCACAAATATTAAGTTGCGTCTCAAAGCAGCAGATAACCCACACGGGGTGAGAGGTGAGAGGTGTTGGAGAAAGAGAATAAGCTTCCCATCAGATGGGCTTCACCCTCAACCCATCTAATTTATTCCCCTGCCCAGGGGCGTTCTTTCTAGGGCATCCACATTGAAATGAGTTCTCTCTCTGAAGATTTTAGGGCTTGGATGCAGACCTTGAGGGTGATGTGGGAAGATATAAGGACATCTTACCGTACAGATTGGGGGTTCAACAGAGGGTAGACTGTTCTCTCCTTTTTAATGATCCTCTTCCCAGGTTTCAGATTAAGAAGAGACAAGAGGAGGAAAGGAAGGTAGAGGGAAAACTGGAAGGATTCCGGGTTTCACGTTTCTCCACCTGTTGCTTCAAACTTTGACCGTTCTCTCTCCCTTCCCTTTTCCACTGCTTTGATTTTAATTAATATTGTGAAAAATACATTTACCAGGTTTTTTGTTTAGATTATTATATCTTCATTGAAGAAAATCTGGACACCAGAGAAAATCATAAAGATGAAAACACAAATTTACTTTTATCCTAAAAGCCAGGTATGAACACTTAAAAAATTTTGATATGCTTCCTTGCATTTCTTTCTCTGGAACAAAATTAGTAATGGTGCTCTTACCGTTTTATACTTTATTTTTCTCTTTACTTGAACATTTTCCCATGTTGTCAAATATTCTGTTACCGCAGCACTTTAAACTAGTACATAGTATCTCGTCCTAGTGACATACCTAATACATTTAATTAAGTTTAATTAAGTGTGATGTTATTTCTGGATATCTAGTGGCTTCTAATTTTTGACATTAGAAAGCACTGCAGCGAACCCCTTTTTATGTATATCTTTGTGTTCTTTTCCCGCTATTTCCTTAGCAAAAATCCCTATTGGGGTCATTTAATGAAAGGATATTCATATTTTATGGTTTTTGATGCTAAAGTTTTGTCAAAATGCCTTTTTTAATACTCTGGTCAGCGGAGTTTGGGAGTACTGTCTCTTGGTGGAAGGCAATTGACAAAGATAAGCGTTTCCTTAAGAAGTAGGACCGAGCGCGTTGACACGCTGGCACCGTGAGGGTTCAAGCAGAGAGGAACAGGCCACCTGTAGGCCAGGTGCGGGCGAGCGTGTGCAGAAGTAATTCTATAGGAGGGCCACAGTCTGTAAGCACAGGCGAATATGTGACAGCCGGCTTGTTGACTCTGCATTCTAAGGCATGCGCGCCCTATGTGAGGCGAGGGCAGTGGCAGATGATTGCCTAATACCTTGACCGCTGGGCTTTTCTGGAAGGGCACTCGTTTCTCAGGATTTTGTTATTTTCATTACAGATGGTTTTTTAAAAGCGAATAACTAAATGTGAATTAATTTCTCTGCATCAGGACACTCCCTGTCCAACACAGAGACCCACACACACCCCTTCTGTCCTGGGGTTTGGATTGGAACACAGGTCTTGATAGCATCGAATGTGAGCATGGATTACTGAAAAAGCAAAGAGTTTAGGCTCTCTTTTGCCTGGGTTGGAACCCACCTCTGCTGCTCAGCGCGGGTGACCTGAGGCACGCTTTTCCACTTCTCTGAGCTTCGAGCTCCTCACCTGTAAATATGGGTCTAACAGTACTGAATACCACCTGATATGGAGGTTGTGAGGTTTACACAAAACAGGCAGGTAAAATCCCCAGGTTTCTTTTCTTCTGTTATTTGTGAGGGTTCCTCCCAGCCTCTCTGCAGCAGCGGCAGCCACTCACGCAATGTTAAGTAAAGACGACCTCCGAGCCCTTGCGGAAGGTTACAGACTCAGGAAGTGAAGCCCGGGGCAGGCATGTTAATTCCCTCACGCCTTCCACCGGGTTTCTTGGAACTCAGCCTGGTGACGCAGTGGATGAGAATCTCTTCCCCTGGGTCCTTCCTTACCTGCAATGACGTTCCATAGGCAGATGCCCCCAGGGCCATTGACTGCCTTGTAGGGAACCTGGATCATGTTGAGAATGGCAAAGCCCATGCTGACCAGAGCCAGGGGCAAGGCCAGGAAGAGGAGCAGCAGAATCAGCACGTGGAGGCCTGCGTTGAGCTCCTTCACCAGCTGTGGGAAGACTGGGCAGAGAAGACACGGCCATCATTTCCATGTCAGAGCTCAGCTCAAGTTCAGAAATCCCAGACTTGCCCTCCATGGAGGCTGCGATAGAGGAGTGTGAGGGCCAGGCTGCAAGTGCTGGGTTTCCAAAGACCTGGAGCCTCCCAAGGGGAAGTCGTGGCCCCCAGATTTGCCTCTTGTCAATTGACCAACAATCCCCTCTTCCTCGGGGAGAGCGCAAAATCAAAAAGTGTCCTGGTTGGCAACTGAAGTTGCATTGACCTCGCAGCTCTGGGATCTGGTGGGAGCTGGAGCATGTAAGCCCCGATGGGGTCTCTTTAGCAGAGGAGGCTGGCAAGAGAGTCAGCAAAAGAGAGCTGATCGCAAAGCTTGAATCTGGGTCAGAGGGTTGCGTTCATGGAATCGGAATTGGTCTCAGGTATATTTGTACAGAGCGTCACAGGGTGTAGCCAAGTAAAGCCAAGATCTGGCACCCAAAAGCTGGGGTTCGAATCCCAGCTTTGCTCATTTGCCACAACCGTAAAATAGGACCCTCTACACTCTACCCTCCATGCCTATCTTACAAGACGGTTGAGTGGAACAAGTGACATGCATAGAGATGATAACAGTGCCCACTATTGGGCACTCTGGGAAACAAGGAACATCACCCTGGACCCCTCACAATGAGTCGGAAGGTGGACATTACTTCCTGTGTCTGATGGACACTCGATCCTTATGTCACACAATATGCTTTTACTGTAGAATGTTCACATGCTGTGGCAGGATAATTTAGTGAAACAGTCATTCGTATTTGTTTTCTTTATATTTGCCATCATGTCCTGGGTGTGATGGAATATTTTAAATATTGTCAGTTTTCCAAAAGGGTGGCTGTGATTGTTGCTGTTACTATTTTTACTCTCTGACTAGGGGAAAATCATGTGACCTCTCAGAGCCTCGGTTTCCTCATCAGTGCAATGGGATAATAATACCTGCATAGTGTATGACTTGAGGGTAATCGGTGTTTACTGAGCACAGTCATGAGCCGAGCATTTTACGTTTGTTATTTCCCTCAATCCTTGTGACGAAGATATGAGGGCGATTTTATTAGCCGCCTTTCCCCAAGGCTTGGAGA